>CM038793.1:164499968-164675085 GCA_021764765.1 Vicia sativa
CTAGAATAAAGAATATCAAAATTATGTCGAAAGCAAAACAAGTATATAAGTTTTAATGATGAATGGAACTTCCGACACGACACGAAAAGCAACTTCGAAGAATCATGTTAATGCAACCTCTCGATAGAAGCACCAAGGAAACCTCCGATTAGAAGATACTTTGAACAAGGCTTGCGTAAGATCATGATTCTTCTATACACGCCATCTTCTAAGACAAAGTCTCGTTACAAGATCAATACCTACTAAGACTAAGAAGTTTTAAGCACTTGAGTAGATCAAATTCTAAGGCTCATTGAGAAAACAAAGCACATGCAGACAAGCAACATTCATTACGCTTTCTCATTATCCACAGACAATAAATGCTGGAATGTAAACGAAAAAATTTATGGGTTATATAAAGAGCAAACTTCAAAGAAGCAAATAACAATATTCACAAAATTTGAAAGAAAACTTACGCTTCGTCAAAATCAACATTATTCTTTTGTTGTTTATTTTCACTTTTGAGCTTAAACATTCTTGTGTAAAAATTCACTTTTGTGATACAACTTTTAGAAGTAACCTTATACACTTTGTTAGAAGTTCTTGTGTAATTGTTCCTTGAGAGACCAATGGGTCGATTAAGAGGCTAGGACTAGAGAGTCTTGTAGGTGTTAGTTACTTGCAATTGGCCTGTGCATTGTTGTTAGTCACACCAGTTGGTTGTGCAATTATAATCTTTTAATTATAGTGGATTAAGTCCTTGTTTGAGAAAGGCAAAATCACCTTGGCGGGTGGAATGGAGTAGTTTGAGTTTCAAACGAACCAGGATAAAAATCATTGTGTGTTTAGATTGTTGTTAAGTAAAAGAAAATTTAAAAAGGGAAAAACTTATTCAACCCCCCCCCTTCTAAGTGTTTTCTAAGCCTTCAATTGGTATTAGAGCTCTTGGTTCTGGGTGTAAACACTTAACGTTGTCAGAAAAGATCCAAGGAAAACACAAATGGCATCGATCACAACAACAACAACACAAAACTCCAATGTTTGATGGAGAAGATTTTGAGTACTGGAAGGATATATTAGAAAGCTTTATTCTAGGTTATGATCCCGAATTGGGATATGGTCTTGATGGCTACAAACACCTAGTACAAGGACGAAAACAAGATAGATAGAAAATAATGGATAAACAATGCAAAATAGATTTTAAGAATCATCACAAATCAAGAAATATCCTAATGAACGCCATTTCAAAAATAGAGTACGAAGATTACCAATGTAGATACAACACATGATATTTTTAGTCACTCAAAATGTCACATGAAGGAAATGCTCAAGTCAAAGAAACTAAAGCTCTGGCTCTCATCCAGGATACGGGGCATTCAAAATGGAAGGAAATGAGTCCATTGAGGCAATGTTCTCAAGATTTGAAACTTTAACTGCTGGCCTGAGAGTTCTAGACAAAGGATACACCAAGGCAGACCATGTAAAAAAGATCATCAGAAGTTTACCCAAAAGATGGGCACCAATGGTCACTGCTTTCAAAGTCTCAAAAGATCTGAACGCTATATCCTTAAAAGAACTTATCAACATGCTGAGAAGTCATGAAATAGAGCTTGATGATTATGATCCCCAGAAGAAAGGTAAGTCTGTTACTCTGAAATCTACTAAATTTTTTGATACTAATGCATTTCAGGCTGAAGAAGAAAGCTCTGAAGATTCAGAGTCAGAGGAAGATGAGCTATCTCTGCTTTCTAGAAGGATAAACCAAATGTGGAAGCACAAGCAAAAGAAGTTCAGAAACTACAGAAGATCAGAAGATAGAGGAGAATCTTCTAGACACAAGAAGTTTAGCAAAAGAAATGTCATTTTCTATGAATGCAAAGAACCAGGACACTTCAGAAGTGACTGTCCTAAGCTGCAGAGAGAAAATCCAAAGAAAAGGTTTGAAAAGAAGAAAGGAATGATGGCCAGTTGGGATAACTCAGAATCTTCTGAAGCTGGATCTGACTCAGAAGATGAGCATGCCAACCTAGCTTTTATGTCCATAACAACAGATGACTCAGGTTCTAAATTAGAACCAGAAGAGGTATTTTTTGAATTTACTCGAGCTAAATTGGTAGATAGTTTATCAGAACTTCTGGAAAACCATAGTCAACTCAAGATCAAATACAAGAAACTTAAAAAGAGTCTTATATCTGAAATTGAGCAACTTAAAGCAGAAAATTTTGAACTAAAAGAAAATAACATTAAACTCAAAGATGATTTCCAAAAGTTCAAAAATATCTAGTTCGACATCGCTTCAAGTTCAAAAGATATTCTTAAAGAATATGACTATAGTTTTCAAAATTTCTTGCTAAAGCATAGATAGAAGCAAAATGGCTTCAATGATCTATGGCGTTAGTGGAAACAATGAAGAGGAATTGATATGAAACTCCCCGAGGAAAGAAACATATAAACCTAAACTTATTGATGAAATGGTTATCACATATAAACCACTGCACAAAAAATTTAGTTATGGTCACACACATGATATAAAATACACATCTTATTCTGAAAGTTTTCATGTTAAACCAAAGTTCAAATAGAACTTTAGAAACTCTAACCAGAAAGGACCCAAAAAGATATGGGTACCTAAAGAGAAAACAATTTATGTTGCAGATGTCCTTAATAGTGAAGTTGAAACACCAATCATGGTACCTGGTGTTATACCCCAAAATTTGCCCTCCTACTTCTCAAGACAATCCACAACTCTATACTCAAGGATTTCACAAGGGTTGACCAGACAAACCCTCTTCTAAGCAATCCATCCAATCTAGGGTTATGCTCCTCTAAAGTTAAGATGAATTTCCAATGATTTAAGTGGTCACCACACCTCATAATTTGCTTCAAGGGATCACCATATCAAGTTTCAAGCCTTACAAGTCAAAATTGCTCATCCAATTGCTCGATGGTCGAAAATCAATCAGATTGGACAAAAGTCAACTATGGTCAACATGCAGTCAAACTTCATAATTTTCGGTCAACACCAATATTTTGAAGTAATATTCATCATTTGGCCAAGGTTTGACCAAGATTCATCAAGGAAGTTCAAGATCTGAGCAAAAGTCAAAGTTTCTAAATTAGGGCTTTTCAGACAAAAGTCAACAAAACTCTGACGAAGCATAACTTTCACATACTTTATCAGAAATTTTTCCACCAAAACATATTTTAAAGGGAATTCAATTCTCTAAAATTTATATCTCACAAGCTTAGACTGGAAATGCTTCATTTGGAAGTTATAGATCAAAACATTACAGGTCCTTTTAAAAAGTCAACAAAAAGTCATCTTTTTGCAAAGAAGTGTTAATGAGCATGGAAACTTCAATGAAGATGAAACAAAAAAGGGATGTTTAGAGGATATCTTTAGCTTTTAAAAGTCCAAGAACACCCAAAAATGTTAAAAAATTGAGCAAGATACAAGTTGTGCAAGTTGGGCATTTTTGAGGAGGTGCATAAAGAGAAATACTTGAGAAAATCAAATGTTTTCCAAATGGGATTAACTTTTCTTGGTTCAAACTTGTTTCTAATCACAATTAGAACCTCTAAGCCCAATGCCACGCCCTGAGCTTTTTATTTTATTTATTTTGATTTTTATTCATTTAAAGTCAATTTAGTTAAAATAAATTAGCAAAAATCAATCAATGCAAGACTGATATTTGACATTCTTGAGGTCCAAGATACCTATTAAATGGCCCAAATTCAAATTGAGTGATTGGAAAGAGATTGGTACAAGATTGGCAATATTTGATCAAGATTGGAAGATTTGGAAAATCAAATATACTCTCATTGAATGAGATATATTTTTCATCAATGCTCAGATGAATCCATCCTCTATAAATTTAGAGGGTTTCTAAACCTTAGAAGAGAGTTTTTGGCAGCTGGAAGAACCCTAACGAACCTCAAGAAAACCGTGGCACACAAGCAACTTGAAGCCAGAGTTTTGGCTTGATTCAAGCCATTCCAAGCATCCCAATACGTTCCTGGGAGTCCTCTAAATCGATCCAGCCATTCACCAAGCCTTGAAACATTCTTAATCACGAAATCCAGAATCACGATTTTCTCTTCAAAACTCAAAATCGATTTCATTGATTCATGCATTTTTAATACAATTTGATTACATATTTGTGTTTAGATTGATGTTTGTAAACTTTCTGGATAGTTTGATTTGAGTTTTAGCACAGGAACGAGAATCTGCCATTGCTAGGGTTCATGAGCTCGAATTAGGGATTTCCAAAACAGGATAAATTGGACGAAACCAGTGACCCTATCACATTCAGGGGATCAAACCGAGTTGATCCATGATTTCATAACTGATTTATGTTGCGCATTTTTTAATTTTGATTTCTTGCAGGGGTATAGTGACGAATGGAACTACGGCTATAGGACTAAACCACGAAACAGAACCGTGGGTAAAAGTTTGAAATTTCAAACGAAGAAGATGACACCTCTCCAGAAGCTCCAGCTTCTAGACCCCTGCAAGATCACCTCCAAGCTCCTCTCAATCCCTGAGGAGGCATCACCCCCAAGCTCCAGCTGATCCCTCCAGTCCGGAATCTCCGTAAGCCCCGCTGACCCTTCCAAAGAATCCCTCAAGCTCCAGTTTCTAGACGCCCGCCAGAATCTCTAGAAGCCTCACGGACCCTTTCAGACATGAAACCCCAACTTCCGCCACTCGTAGATTCTCCCGAAACTCCGTTTTGGGTGCCAAGACGCGCCACCACGTAAGGCTTGGTTTCTCTGGCAGCTTTCGTTAGAAGCTCTGATGGATTTTCTTTGTTTTATTTATTTTTTTATGTTTTTTCTTATTTCCCTTTTATTTAATTTAACTAATTTAATTTAACTAATTTAATTAGTAATTAGGTTAAATAATTAGTTTAATTAGGTAATTTCACAAATAAGTTTCTCCATGCTTTTTATTAATTAACTTAATTAGTTTAATTTAGGTTAATTTTCATTAAATCTTTTTTTTAATTAAAATCAATTAGAACTAGGTTTTTCTCATATTAACATTAACTTTCAAAAAATACCAAAAATATTAGGATTTAGGTTTTCTCACTTAGACCCTTCATTTATTATTCTGCATTTTAAATTCTAGAAAGGTTGTATAGGTTGCAATTATTTTTATCATGTAATAGCGTAGGACCTTTATATTTCTGCCTTTACTTTCTACACTCCCACATTATGTATCTGCCCCAAAGCCATGTAATAGCGTAGGACCTTTACATTTCCGCACCTATTAACTGCTAGTAATTAGGCGTGTATGGAAAGATTAAAAACAACATAGATCACTTCTAAATCATAAGATAAATATCTGAATACAACACACTCTTCACACATGCACCTCCTTAGGGTATCCTCTCTCATTGCCTTACGAATAATGGTCATGTCCCTCGAACGTGGGGGTATCTTAGCACAGTTGCCTACAATATATCATCATAGTCCCTTCGACTTAAAAGATCACCGTCCCTCGATGTTGCATACGAATATATGATCTCGTCCCTCGATTGTTGCCTACGAAAAGTGATGATCGCCGCTACGAATATGCTAGGATATCCCTACAAGTTGCCTTCTATGACTGTCTGATGTCCCTTCGAATGACCCTTTTACATCCAACGAATAAGGTTACCTACCAACCAATGGTATGGATAGCTTTATTCTAAAGGAAAGCAAAGCAACACGGAAATGACCGTTCTGAGTGGGTAAAATAAGTCTCTTTTGCTTGCTCAATTAAAATGCTTCTTACACCTCACACTTTTCAAAATCTTTTCAAAGCGCTTTGTATACATTCCAGCGTGAATCATTACAAAGTCCTTTTCCAAAACAAAACATTCGAACACTTCGTATACATTCCAGCGTGAATCATTACGAAGTCAAAGCGAAATGCCTTTTCCAAAACATCTTTTCAAACACACACAAAAAGCAATTAAAGTGAGCTAAGCAATTAAGAGCCCGTAGATAACTACGAATGGAAATGGTGGTAATACCTTCCCTTTTCATAACTGACTCCCTTACTTAGAATCTAACAAAGGTATTTTCCTGTTCTTTTCGCCTTCCCTTATTTGGATAAAAGAAAAGTCGGTGGCGACTCTTGCTATCCGCAACATTTGCGATCAAACGCAAAACAAACAAGTCAGTTCTCCCACCGTATTACAGAACTGGCAACTCTGCTGGGGATAATCCCTAAAGAGAGGCTACCTTAGGGTCTAGATCTCTTTAATTGTTTGACTTGTATGCTTTATTTTTAAGGGTTTCTTGGGTATTATATTTGTGGGGGATCCTACACCCGGATCCAGGTTTCCTTAGGTAAGTAGCAATAAATCGTCGCGACCGTTAGGCGTATACCGAAACGGTCAACATGATGGCTACGTTAGTGCGACACTTTGGATATCCCGATGCTCCTCATGTCTAGTTGAGGAAAGTATTTGGCGTCTGCGTGGTGTCATCAGCACTAACTCAACTTTTAGAACCTTATTTGACCCATCTTGGCCATTAGAAGGTAGTGAGATGGCCGACTTCGGTGTAGACTGAGGTTGGTTGATACTCGGTGCTACGCTCATTAAGATTCGACTGTTGGGATGTTTCAGTCGACCACTTGGTAGTCGTATTGAAATAAAGCCTACGAGAAAGATCAATGATATGAGATTCCTAGAGCCTAATTACTATTATAGGATAGGTTGAACCCACCCAAACTCTGGTAGGGTAGACACCTATACCTCATGCAAGCCTTAAACCTAGGGCTATTGTGTGAATTACTTGTGCTTGCTACTTGTTTTAATCATGACATCATGACATCATGACATCATAACATCATATCATTTCTAACTATTTAAAGGACCTAGGAATTTATCTTTGCTCTGTTTTGTAGGAATTATGGCTTCCAGGAAGACTATCCGAATCAACTTCGTGGGTATACCTTCTCAACTCAAAGAATTGGTTTCATAAATTCCTGATCATGCTCGGTTTATCAAAAGACATGGTTATCTACTTGACTTGGTTATCTTCGGTTTCGAAGAAGATATGATGCACGTCATATTCCAATTCTTCGATCCGAAACATCACTGCTTTACATTCCCAGATTACCAGTTGGTACCTACATTAGAAGAGTTCTCTAAGCTACTTGGGATACCTATCCTTGATTAGATACCATTCACCGGTTCAGAAAAAGCTCCGAAATACGAAGACATCGCATCAGCCTTACATCTAAAGCGATCAGACATTGAAGCTAATTGGGAAACAAGAAGCGAAGTTAAGGGTTTGCTTGCCAAGTTTTTGATAAAGAAAGCTCGAGAATTCCTAAAGGCTATGAGTTTCCATGCATTCGAGGAAGTTTTGGCCTTGCTAATCTATGGCTTGGTACTATTTCCTAATCCAGATCAGTTCATAGACATGAATGCCATCAAGATATTCCTCACTCGTAATCCAGTGCCTACTTTACTTGGGGATATTCTACATTCTCTCCATACTCGTACTATCAAAAGACAAGGAACTCTTATGTGTTGCATACCGCTACTTTCTAGGTGGTTTATTTCGCACCTTTCTTAATCAGTGATGAAGAACGAGCAAAGATTGAAGTGGTCTCAAAGGCTAATGTCCCTCTCTCATTCAGATATCCGTTGGTGTCTTTTTCCTCAATAAGACTTCACTTTCATTGAGCATTATGGGGAATTCCCTAATGTACCACTCCTTGGCATAAGGGGAGGTATCACTTACAATCCTTCTCTAGCTCTACGTCAGTTTGGTTATGATCGAAGAGATGGTCCTCATGATATGCTTCTCCAAGACATTGTGTTTGACTACAACAACGATCTCCAGAACTACCATCAAAGATTTATACACTCTTGGGGTATGGTAAAGAAGACTGATACCAAGACTTTGGGATACAAAAATTCCATTCCTTGGGAACCTTACCTCAAATGGATGCGAGCTCGAGCTCAAAACCTCATGATGCCGTTTATAACTATTCTACCAGTGCTTATAGAACCTGTTGCTATAGGTGACAAACCCTATACCATTCTCCATCCAGACATGCCTACTGGTTTCGAATACTTGAAGAGATCCTGGATTCAACTCAAAGAAGAAAGGGATAAATTCGAAGCTCAGTGCTATGCAAGCAAGAAGAAGGTGATAAAGTTAACCAAGCTACTTCACGAGGAGCGAAACATCAACACCTACTTCAACACAAAGAGGAAGCGCCCATGGGAGACCTGAAAGCTTTAGGAATTTCTTTTTATTTGTTTAAAACTTATTTTGTACTTGCTAAAGATAAACTAATAAAACTTTGTTCGTGCTTGTTTAACAAATTTAAATTCCCAAGGTCCTTGAAAACATTGCATTGCATAACATCGCATATCATGGCATAACATTTCATAATAGGTACATCGAAGGCCGGTTTTCTTATCCTCTCGCTGTTTATTTTTGAAACAAAAATCACGAAATGGCTCTTGAACAGACTATCAAAGATCTCTAGGCTCAGAATGCTCAATTCCAGGAAATGTTCACCAATTTGGTCCAAGGCCAGACGGACCTGAAAAAGCTCATCACCAGAAAGAAGAAGACCATTGGTATCCTCAACATGGGAAGAAATCACAAGGGTGCAGCTAGGGTGGTCAGCCAGTTCGAACTCTCAGATAAGAGCGGTGAAACTGAGGGAAGTGTCAAGAACAATGAAGGAAGCCATAATGAGTCTAAAAACGAAGATGAAGACTATGTGAACAAGCAGTATCCTCCTGACAACGACAATTACAAGCAACTTGAAGACTGTCTGAATGCTGTGGAAAATCTGAAAATGTCTGGGCTGAACTTTGATGATCTAAGTCTTGCTCCTGGTGTGGTAATTCCCCGTAAGTTCAAAGTTCCTACCTTTGCCAAGTATGATGGCATCTCTTGCCCGAAGCTACATCTGAAGTCCTATGTTCAGAAGATCCATCCTCATACTGAAGACAGGAAATTATGGATCCATTTCTTTCAAGAGAGTTTATCCAGAACTCAGTTGGAGTGGTATTATCATCTAGAGAGTACCCACATTCACACCTGGAATGACTTAGCAGATGCTTTCTACAAGCAGTACTAGTACAATGCTGAATTAGCACCTACCCGCATGCAACTGCAGAACATGTCTATGGGTCGTGACGAGAAGTTCAAGGAATATGCTCAGAAATGGAGAGATTTAGCAGGTAGAGTTTAACCCCTTTGTCCAATAGGGAATTGGTTGATATGTTCATGGGAACACTGACATGCCCATTCTTCAATCATCTGATTTGAAATCTTCAGTCGGATTCATCGAGCTAATATTGATAGGCGAACACATCGAAGCTGGAATCAAGAGCGAGAAAATACAGGTAGAGTCATCTTCAAATGCTACGAAGAGATCTTTTGGTGGTAAGAAAGAAGCCAATGCTGTGTATGGTCAGAAGAGTCGTGGCAAAGATGATCGCACTCAATCTGTGGGGGCAGTCGTGATCTCCAATCCTACACTAACACAACCTCAACGACACAACGCGCGCAGCCAGAACGCGCCACGAAGACAGTTTACGAAGATCAACATGCCGTTGTCACAAGCATTTCAACACATGTTGAAAGCAGAGCTCATTACTTTGAGGGATCCTCCTCAACACATCAACACTTCCTCTCCAAAGTACAATCCTAACGTAAGGTGTGTATACCACTCCAACAGTCCAGGGCACGACACCAACAACTGTTGGGCTCTGAAGAACAAAATTCAAGACTTGATTGAAGCAAGGGAAATTGAATTCGATCCTCTTGTCGAAACTCCAAATGTGATCAATGTACCAATGTCTTACCATGGTAAAAGTTCCAATGCTATTAACAAAGACTCCTATGTTTATGATGTGAACGAGTTGGCTATTCCTCTGATGACTATCAAGAAAGATTTGCTGCAAGCCGGTGTATTTCCAGGATGCCCTGATAACTGTCGTTGGTGTGCATCTGAATCTGATGGATGTGCTTGGTTGAAGAGGCGCATTCAACGCATGATGGAGAACTGAGAAATGCTATTTCTGAAACCTCCTTCTGTGGAGAATCTGTGCGAAGACATTTCTAAGAATCTGAAGATTGAAGACGTAGACGAAGCCATACCAGAAGTCTGGGATGCCTTGGGGCAGCCAAGTGGAAAGTTTGATTTCATGGTTAAATATACCGCTCCTGAAAGCTACAAAATTCCAATCAAAGACGGCAAGGAAAACGGATGGGGAGACGATTTCCCAGAAGACTATGCTGATGTGAACACAATAAAGATGACCTCTTCCAATCCTGCGCCTCGGGTGGCACCTCTCATTATTACCTCGCCCAGATCAATTCCATATTCCTCTAAAAAAGCTATACCTTGGAATTATGGAGCTAAAGTTTACTATCATGGCGTCAAGCAAGACCCTTTGACCATTGAAGACTTTGCAATTAAAGCTATCAATCCTGACATCGACAATATTACCGGATCAAGCAAGGTAACCAGAATCGGAAGAGTATTTTCTCCAGAGATCTCTCCTCCAAAAGATGCTGCTACACTAGTTCGCATTCCTGCTATCGAACCAGTTCCCGAAGCTAAAGGGAAAGAACCAGTAACTCATCCTTCTCAGACAGAAGTACCAAAGGAAGTTGCTGAAGATACCTCCAAGCAAGAAATGGAGGAAATTCTGAAGATCATCAAGAAGAGTGACTACAATGTTGTGGAACAGTTGGGACAAACTCCGTCCAAGATATCTATGCTAGCTGTTGTACCCCAAAATTTACCCTCCTTTTTCTTGTACTTATGGCTTATAATTCGATTGCATAAGCATACATGTAGTCGCATACATAGCATTGATCATGAGGTTTTCTGGTTCAAGGTATCCTAAGTGGCAAAACAAAAGGAATCAAATTCTGCATGTGTCAGTGGTCTAAATTTGTGCTGAAACTTCAGAAATTTATTCTGTCTTGACCGTTCATCTGATCGTGTCGAAAGTTTAACTAGCGCAAGCAAAATCGCATTCCTGACACTTTTCGTTTAGATTCCGACTTCAAATTCTTGATGGATATGACAGTTTTGGATTAATTACGAAGATTATTCGGATAATCATAATTTGGGCTTGGTTATGGATCCAAGACTATAAATACATTTTTTGTCTTCACAAAATGGGGGAATGATTTTTTAATTTTGACCACAACTCAATTCAACATTCTCTCTCAACCAAAAGCCAAAAAGTTCAAACTGCAACTTTCTCTCCAAGCAACCATCATAGGCCGCGCTAAGCACACTCACCGCGCTAAGCGCGCCCTGCGATTTATGGTTTTCTTCATCGCAGCCTTTCTCCTATCAATCTTGATCTTCTTCTTTTTGTCCTGTTTGAATTTGACTTAGAAGAAGTCAATTCCTCTGGATTTCTCTTCAATTTCAAGAATTAAGCAATTCTCTTTCATCTTCCCCAATCCTCCATTGAAGATTTCAAATTTCTTCAAGAGTTCAAGGTTGATTCTGACGATTATCATCAATTCGTCACTGATTTGGTATTTTCTTTGAAGAGCACAAGGAATTCCTCCTCAATTTGATTTAAACTTCAAGTTCAGGTAAGTGTTTAGGTCAATTAAGCACTTATTTTAAGCTATTACTGACTTTTAGCTTCTCTTGAAATTGAACACTGCCATTACTTGTAAATTCCATGTAGATTCTGATTCTTGAACCTTCATGCTTGAATTCTTTGTTTTGAATCGGATTTTGCAACGTTATTGGTGTCGGTGTGAAGATTTTTGTACATAGCATACATGCATTTGTATTTTCTTTACATTCTAGCCACAAACCTATGCATCTTGCATCATCTAACACATGCTCATGCATTGGAGAGCATTTAGGTCGATTGAATTGCATTGACACAGGATGAGTTAAAGCATAGCTTGCATTTGTAGTGTGTCGACATGTAGCTTTCAAAGCATTTTGATCACTAGGTACATTGTGCATTGTACATAATTCGTGCATACGCATTCCAAGTGTTTGTGTTAATGTGAAATTAGGATGTGACATGATCATTCCTTATTTCATTGTGGCATGCTTTGCTTGCGTCGCTACTTTGCACGTGGAACATTAGGTCGTTGATACAACTTGCATCATAAGCCTATTCATGCACCGACTTTCATTTTGCACATTAGAATAGTTAATCGCTTGCATCCCGCACATGTTCATGCATAACATTGCACATATGAGTGTTGAAACCGTTGTGTCAACTTGCATTCCTATGCATGCCCATGCATAACATTGCATACATGAGCATTGGAATAACGACCTAATTGTATGGATCAACTTTTTGGCATGAGAGCTTCATGGACAGGTGATCCGGATCAAAAACAGCTTTTCTGTAGGTTACTGACCGTGCTTAGCGCCACCAGGAGCGCGCTAAGCGCCAAACTTACTGACTTTTGTGTTACAGGTCGCGCTTAGCATGGTCTAGAGCAGGCTAAGCGCGGTGGCTTCTGTTTGGGTTGCGCTTAGCGCGGTATATCAGGCTTAGCGCGACCTGTACTGGTTTTTCTGGTATTTCTTAATTCTAAGTGCAAACAGTAGGTGTTCTAACATCCTTAGACACTATCTGACATGTGTTTGATGCAGGGGCTTGTGTTGTAAGCATACACGACACGTTTCCTCGATTGTTTTGCATTTGTATACCACATATACATTTCTATATTTGCGTTATTTGGGTCTAACCCCCTTCTTGTAGGTTTCTTATGCTTGTATACCCACGTATACATTCCTTGCGCTTGCCTTTTGGGTCCAACTCCTTTTTTGCAGTTTTTTGTGCGTTTGTATACCCACGTATACATTCCTTTGTTTTCTTTTTGGGTCTAACTCCCTTCTTGTATGTGTTTTGTGTTTGTACACCCACATGTGCATTCCTATACTTGTTCTTTGGGTCTAACTCCCTTCTTGCAGACTTTTTTGCTTCGGATGCGCACGAACGCATATTCCATTTGCTTTGATGCCTCTAGCTATTCTCACCGATTTACTCTAATTGCATGACTACAGTACTTGAAGTTTTCCAGAGTATTTCTCTATCTCGCAGTGCTCTTCGGATTCTATATCCGTTTGGTAGTTCCTACACCATTTGTCGCATTCTCTTACAGCTTTCCGAGATATCATGAGAAGTAGGGCTTTGCAGCTTTCTTTTTCCATGAGAAGTAGGAATAGAGATGCATGATGGGGCTTTCGTAGCTGGAGCATGTTCAGGAACCCCTCTGGTTTATTTAAAGACCCGTTTAGGGAAATTCTACTTGTGGATTGTGCTTGTTCCCTTTTGCAGGTGCTCGGTTAGGATAGGTTCTCTAGTCTAGACATTAGGATCCACATCCTTTGCATGTCAACATAGGTAGAGATCCCATTGTCCTCAACCATAGGTCCAACCTTTGTTTTGCTAGTTTCTTTTGCACCCATGCATGTAATAAAACTAAAACTTGCTTTCCTTTTCCCTTTGAAAACAAAACACTTAATAATGGTTTAAACTCCTTTCTCAAGGTAAAAGCAACCAACCAACACAAATTGTTTCGCCTCTGCGAGTTTTCTTTTCTTTTGTGTTTAAAACCTTTTTCACAAGTAAAAAACACAAAACCCACCAAAACAAGTGAGCCGAACTACGGTGCTCTGACTTTCCCATTGCATGCGGAAATACGTAGGCATCTTGTCACGGGGCTCAATCGAGCAAGCTTTGTAAATACTTCCTTCTTTTCCCCGTGGTTTCTTATTTTCTCTTTTCTTTTGCATGGCATGATAGTGATTAAGCGTAGATAGACATAACACACCCTTTAGCTAGAAATAGAAAGTGGATACCCGTAGAGTACTACGGGCGTGTGGGGTGCTAATCCCTTCCCCTCGCGTAACTAACTCCCTTACCTAGATTCTCTTGATCTCTCGGTCATAGGACCGCGATTTCTCCCCTCAGGTTTACTCGATGTTTCCCTTTCTCCCTCGCGAGATAAAAGACGTTCGATGGCGACTCTATTGATACCAATTATCAGTCGGAGGTTCAGTCGGGTGATTTCAGTTGGCGACTCTGCTGGGGATCGTACAGACCTCTTGCTGGTCCAATCAGGAGTTGATCCTAGCCTTCTTTTTCATGTTTATTGGGTGTTTGTCTGCTTATTCGCTTTATCATCCTTTGTATGCCCTGCATTGCATTCTATGTGGCATATTTACTGCTTTCCTATATTCTGTATCTGGAGTGCTGCTGTATTGGTTGATCTCTTGATTTGGGTGAGTGTTACTTGAGGTAAAAGGCCCACTATCCCGGCCAGTGACACATAGACTAGATGGATGTCCATGTCGAATCCCGCATCCTGTGGTGCGTGTGAGGAGGCATGGAGTACCAAATTCAGACGAGATTCGATTGACGGTGCTTTCGCCCTACACCCCGTTGTGTAGTCAGCGAAGTACTCGATAATGGATCGTCGACTCTGACTATCATTAGGGACTCCTTGTCGAGTCTAGAAGCACCCTGTGAGTTGGGGCGGGATATCATTACTACAAGTACTGTTGGTGACTCGGTATTTTCTATTGGTGACTCGGTATTCCCTACCAATATCCGTGATCCCGTTTAGTGGTATTTTCTAGCCGTTACTCCGTCCGTGATTCCTATTTTCTCCCATTAGAGCAAGAAACCACCAAGCAGTTTGATCAATGTTCATGGAAGTAGTAAACCCATGATCAATGCATAATGTACTAGCATCTTAGCATGTTTATTTTCTTTCAAAAAAGAAATGTCGGGAAAATACATATGTACATACCCAGCATGCATATTCATTCATTTCATTTCATACATTCATAACAGGCATTTGAACTTGGGATTTCTCTTACTCAGACCTGGTATTTTCTTCTCAGAATTGTGAACTTTGCCTCTGTGCCATTCTGCAATTGTTACCAAGTGATGGAACAACTTCGCGGGGAACTGAATGAAATGAAAGAACAGATGGGATTTCTTATGCTGGACATGCAACACTTGAAAGAAGAAAACCAACAGTTGAGGGCTCAACTGAATCTGGTGATGGAACTTTTAGGGACCGTGCTGAGAAAGGGAGATGATCCCATTTTTTCTACAACAACAGGAGTCACTATTCCTCCTTATACGCTGGGGAGTTCTTTGAGCCTTAAAGCTAGGAATGCACCTCCTCCATCACTTCGTGTTTCGGGGCCTCTTCATCCAACCTCTATTGCTCAGAAAGAGTCAGAAGGTAAAGCTCTCCAACCAGGGTTGTCACACTCTGAAAGGCAATTCGATCCCATTCTGATTTCGTATGCTCAGTTACTTCCTCAACTGCTCAAGTATCGGTTGGTTGAACTCCAAACACTCGCCACGCCTGAAGAGTTTTTATTCAAGTATGATGTGATGGCCAGGTGTGACTTCCATTCTGGGGCACCTTGTCATGATACGGAGGACTGCGTGACACTGAAAAATGAGGTTCAAGATTTGCTTGACAAAGGTACTATCCTGTTTACTCCTGTAGGGCTGAGCGTACAAGTCAACTTCGCTCCAGCTGCTGATATGACCGCTATGCCTATTATGGAACCCCTAAAGAAAAATCGTGCTTCAAAGCGGGATAATCAACGTCTCCAGCCGCCGGCCCATCAAGTGCCTCTTCAACAGGATCAAAAGAAGCAGGAAAACCATGCTCTTAGAAGATTCGACGTCATCCGAAGGTCTTATGCTGAGACGTTGACACGATTGCTTGAGATCAAATTGGTAGTTCCAAAGGCCATGGTGCCACTTCCTCCTCTTGACAAGCGTCTGAGTAGCTATGATGTTAATGTCGTTTGCGCATTCCATTCCGGTACCGTCGGGCACAACATTGAAGATTGCTATGCATTCACGTGTAAGGTACAGGATCTGATTGATGCAAAAGCTATCAGTTTCGCTCTAGATGGTCAAATTTGGGTCCTCCGCTAGCTCAGCGTATGTCAAGACTTCAAAGTGCATCATCAGAGGCAACAAGTCAAGTCTCCTCAATGGCAATTTCAAGATTCATTTGCATTTTCATTTGTAATCTTTCCTGTTTGTTTAATACATGCTTGTATGCGAAACATTTTCATCTTCTGAATGGTAATCATAATGCATTGAATACGCTTGTCTTGAACTAATCCATTTGTATTCACTCTTATTTGTTTTCAAGTGCTTTTGATATTAAACTCTTGTTAATAAAGCAAAACCTCTGTAGGGAGGATGACGAAAATATACCAAGAATCTCAGACGGTATTGCTTTCGAATAAAAACCCTGTTGACGATGTACAAGCCTTGTTTCAAATTCCCAAACACCGGAGATATAAGGGAGTTAGACCCTCGTCAACCCCCTTTGAGCCTTGAAGTAGGAGTTTCTTTTTTGTTCAGGAAAAAAACCTCTTTTTTTTTACCCGGGGCAGGGTAGTGTTCAGTTAATCTGGTTGAGCACTCAAAACTCATCCAGAGTATACTTCAAAGGATACAACAATGGCTATCCTTCAAAGGTTGAGAAACTGTAGCAGTCAAGTTTCAATTGTCAACAATGTGCACCAAAGGAGGACGATACTCCACGGGTAATCCTCATCCGCAAAGGACTTGGATCGCCACAATCACCTCTAGCAAAATCAAAGAAGGCGTAGAGATCAACGATTGGTTCGTAAAAAAAAACAAAAAAAACAAAAATTGCAAAAAATAAGAATGAAAAACCCACTAAGACGAACTTGGAAATAAGTCGCTTAGGCAAAATAAAAGGGTAAATGTTTGGCAAGCCATAAAGGCGAGGATAATCAAATAATGTCCTCAGTGAAGAGCAAAGTTGTTGATCAAGCACTAAGCAAAAGTGTGAGTGGTTGTCTTGTCCAAGAGGCCTCGTCCTTATCAAAGTCAAAGTTGCTCAATCAAAAAACTGCGTTGGTTTCTCAACCATCCAATCTCTTCTGGTGAGAGATGATTGCTCATATCGGATCAACTGAACTTAGGATCGGAGAACATCATGAAGGGTGTGGGCACCAAATATTTTGAGCCTAAAAATCCTTCTTTCTAAAAAATTGTGACCCAGGCCACGTTACAACCCTTAAAAGTCCTAACTGAAGCAGGGTTAATTTGAAAGCTAAGTTGTGACAAGAACACGGTATCTTGACTCCTAGGAGGCTTGCTAACACCTTTGAGTTGGTATCACTTAATTTTTCGTTATGTATTACACAGAAAAATGCGATGTTTTGACATCTTTTCAAAAAAAATCTTTTTGTTTCAAGATAAGCGTACGATTTGCATTAGAACTATCATTTTTAGGATAAAACATCCTTTGCATATGAACAAGTGCTCAAACATCCAATAAGCTTGCATAATGAGCATCAGATGACACCTTGATTATCCCAAGGGGCAGGTTATTTGAGACTTTGTTGAATGGACTTTCAAAGAATCATCCTAATCTGGGGCATTTGAGTTGGTATTATATCCTTCAGAGATTGTTTCTTTCGAAATTGAGTGATTGGCAAGAGATTGGTACAAGATTGGCAATATTTGATCAAGATTGGAAGATTTGGAAAATCAAATATACTCTCATTGAATGGGATATATTTTCTCATCAATGCTCAACCTGAATCCATCCTCTATAAATTCAGAGGGTTTCTAAACCCCAGAAGAGAGTTTTTGGCAGCTGGAAGAACCCTAACCAACCTCAAGAAAACCGTGGCACACAAGCAACTTGCAGCAAAAGTTTTAGCTTGATTCAAGCCATTCCAAGCATCCCAACATGTTCCTGGGAGTCCTCAGAATCGATCCAGCCATTCACCAAGCCTTGAAACATTCAGAATCACAAAATCCAGAATCACGGTTTGCTCTTTAAAACTCAAAATCGATTTCATTGATTCATGCGATTTTAATACAATTTGATTGCATATTTGTGTTTAGGCTGATGTTTGTAAACTTTCTAGATAGTTTGATATGAGTTTTAGCACAGGAACGAGAATCTGCCATTGCTAGGGTTCATGAGCTCGAATTAGGGATTTCCAAAATAGGATAAATTGGACGAAACCAGTGACCCTATCACATTCAGGGGATCAAACCGAGTTGATCCATGATTTCATAACTGATTTATGTTGCGTATTTTTTAATTTTGATTTCTTGCAGGGGTATAGTGACAGATGGAACTGTGGCTATAAGATTTAACCACAAAACAGAACAGTGGGTAAAAGTTTGAATTTTCAAACGAAGAAGATGACACATTGGTGCATTTTTTCCAACTTTCAGAACCCCTCAGAAGTACCTCTCCGAGCTCCACACGGACCCCTGATATCACCTCAAAGCTCCACGGATCCCCAGAGGAGGCATGACCCCCAGAAGCTCCAACTTTTGGATCTCCTCCAGCGTCAGAATCTCCAGAAGCCCCAGCTTCTGGACCCTTCGAGCAACAGAATCCCCAGAAGCTCCACTCAACGTCCCAAAGAGTCCCATAAGCTCCACACGGGCGCCCAGAGAGAATCTCCAGAAGCCTCAACTTTTGGACCCTTTCAGATACAGAAGCCCCAACTTCTGGCCACTCTCAGCAGGATTCTCCCTAGAAACTCCAGTTTCTAGGTGCCCAAGGCGCGCCACTCACAGAAGGCTTGGCTTCTATGGCAGCTTCCGTCAGAAGCTCTGATGGATTTTCTTTGTTTTATTTATTTTTTCTGCTTTTTCTTATTTCCCTTTTATTTGATTTAACTAATTTAATTAGTAATTAGGTTAAATAATTAGTTTAATTAGGTAATTTCACAAATAATTTTCTCCATGCTTTTTATTAAATAACTTAATTAGTTTAATTTAGGTTAATTTTCATTAAATCTTTTTTTTAATTAAAATCAATTAGAGCTAGCTTTTTCTCATATTAACATTAACTTTCAAAAAATACCAAAAATATTAGGATTTAGGTTTTCTCACTTAGACCCTTCATTTATTATTCTGCATTTTAAATTCTAGAAAGGTTGTATAGGTTACAATTTTTTTTATCATGTAATAGCGTAGGACCTTTATATTTCTGCCTTTACTTTTTGCACTCCCATATTATGTATCTTCCCCAAAGCCATGCAATAGCGTAGGACCTTTACATTTCCGCAATTTATTTTCCGCACCTATTAACTGCTAGTAATTAGGCGTGTATGGCAAGATTAAAAACAACATAGATCACTTCTAAATCATATGATAAATATCTGAATATAACACACGTTCACACATGCACCTCCTTAGGGTATCCTCTCTCGTTGCCTTACGAATAATGGTCGTGTCCCTCGAACGTGGGGGTATTTTAGCATAGTTGCCTATAATATATCATCATAGTTCCTTCGACTTAAAAGATCATAGTCTCTCGATGTTGCCTACGAATATATGATCTCATCCCTCGATTGTTGCCTACGAAAAGTGATGATCGTCGCTACGAATATGCTAGGATATCCCTACAAGTTTCCTTTTACGATCGCCCGATGTCCCTTCGAATGACCCTTTTACATCCAACAAATAAGGTTACCTACCAACCAATGGTATTGATAGCTTTATTCTAAAGGAAAGCAAAACTACACAGAAACAATCGTTCTGAGTGGGTAAAATAAGTCTCTTTTGCTTGCTCAATTAAAATGCTTCTTACACCTCACACTTTTCAAAATCTTTTCAAAGCGCTTTGTATACATTCCAGCGTGAATCATTACGAAGTCCTTTTCCAAAACAAAACATTTCCGAACACTTCGTATAAATTCCATCATGAATCATTACGAAGTCAAAGCGAAATGCCTTTTTCAAAACATCTTTTCAAACACACACAAAAAGCAATTAAAGTGAGCTAAGCAATTAAGAGCCCGTAGATGATTACGGATGGAAAGGGTGCTAATACCTTTCCTTTTCGTAACCACCTACCTTACTCAAAATCTAACGAAGGTCTTTTCCTGTTCTTTTCGCCTTCCCTTAATTGGATAAAAGAAAAGTCGGTGGCGACTCTTGCTATCCGCAACATTTGCGATTAAACACAAAATAAACAAGTCAGTTCTCCCACCGTATTACACCTGGACCCTGGATGCTCATGACATATGACAGGAAGAAAGTCTATGTTCCAAAGCCTGGAACTTAAATTTGGAGGTGAAGTAAAATTTGGAGGTAACCAGAAAGGAAAAATCATTGGTTCTGGAACCATTGGAAACGGTAACCTCCCTTCTATTTCTAATGTTCTATTAGTAGAAGATTAGCGCATAACTTATTGTCCATAAGTCAATTAAGTGACAATGGTTATGACATAATCTTTAATAAAAAATCATGTAAGGTTGTTAGTAAAAAAGATGGGTCAATCTTGTTTACTGACAAGAGAAAGAACAACATATGTAAATTGATCTTTTTGATCTTAAAACTCAAAATGTAAAATGTCTTCTGTCAGTTAACGATGAACAATGGGTCTGGCACAGAAGATTGGGACATCTTAGCATGAGAAAAATATCTCAAATTAACAAACTAAATCTGGTCAGAGGACTTCCTAATTTGAAATTCAACATAGAAGTCATGTGTGAAGCATTTCAGAAGGGAAAATTTTCAAAACCGTCTTTTAAATCAAAAAATGTTGTTTCTTCCTCTAGTCCATTAGAACTTCTGCATATTGATCTATTTGGACCAGTGAAAACTGCATCCATTAGAGGCAAGAAGTATGGATTGGTCATTGTAGATGACTACAGTAGATGGACATGGATAAAGTTCTTAAAACACAAGGATGAGTCACATTCTATGTTTTTTGTCTTTTGTAATCAAGTTCAAAATGAAAAAGAGTTTAGGATCATAAAGGTTAGAAGTGATCATGGAGGAGAATTTGAAAACCAATTTTTTGAAAAATATTTTAAAGAAAATGGCATTTCTCATGATTTCTCTTGTCCTAGAACTCCCCAACAAAATGGAGTTGTATAACAAAAGAATAGAACATTGCAAGAAATGGCCAGAACCATGATCAATGAAACTAATATGGTTAAACACTTCTGGGCAGAAGCAGTGAACACAGCATGTTATATTCAAAATAAAGTTTCTATAAGACCTATTCTGGAAAAGACTCCTTATGAATTGTGGAAGAACAGAAAGCCCAACATTTCATATTTTCATCCATTTGGATGTACTTGCTATATTCTAAACACTAAAGAACATCTAAACAAGTTTGATTCTAAAGCACAAAAGTGTATTCTGCTTGGATACTCTGAACACTCAAAAGGCTATAGAGTGTACAGTACAGAAACTCTGATTGTTGAAGAATCAATCCAAGTAAGATTTTAATGACAAGCTTGGCCATCAAAAGCCAAAGCAAATTGAAAATTCTGCAGGTACAAAAGTTCATCTAACATACTCTGAAGGGACAAAACAAAAGGACAACTCAGATGATCCGACTGTTAAAGATATTCTGGACAACTTAAGAATTTTTGAAGAAACCTCACAGAAAAGATTTCCAAGAATCACATAAGCACATCCAGAAGATGTTATCATTGGAAAGAAAGATAATCCTATAAGAACAAGATCCTCTCTAAGAAACAATGAAGAATCACTATTTGGTCTGGTTTCTCTGATTGAACCAACCTCAATAGATGAAGCTCTTCAAGACAATGACTGGATTATAGCAATGCAAGAAGAACTCAATCAATTCACAAGAAATGATGTGTGGGATCTAGTTCCAAAGCCTAAAGGATTCAATATAAATGCGCAAGGAGAAGTTGTCAGAAACAAGGCACGACTGGTTGCACAAGGGTATAGTCAACAAGAAGGTATTGATTACAATGAAACCGTTGCTCCAATTTCTAGGTTAGAATCTATTAGACTATTAATTTCTTTTGTTGTTCAAAATAACATTACTCTGTATCAAGTGGATGTTAAGAGTGCATTTTTAAATGGCTATATAGAAGAAGAAGTTTATGTCCCTCAACCTCCTGGTTTTGAAGATTCAAAATTTACATAACATGTTTTTAAACTCAAAAAATCCTTGTATGGGTTAAAACAAGCCCCCAGAGCTTGGTATGAGCGCTTAAGAAATTTTCTCTTAGAAAAGAATTTTACCAGAGGAAAAGTGGACACAACCTTATTTATAAAAACATTTAAAAATTATTTTCTGATCTATCAAATTTACGTAGATGATATTATTTTTGGAACTTCTAATGTCTCTCTTGGAAGGGAATTTGCTAAGTCCATGCAGACAGAATTTGAAATGAGTATGATGGGAGAACTAAAAATCTTTCTGGGAATTCAAATAAACTAATGTTCAGAAGGTACTTACATACATCAAACTAAGTATGTTAATGAACTTTTGAAGAAATTCCAATTATTATAAAGTAAGGAAGCAAAGACCCCAATGCATCCTACATGCATTTTGGGAAAAGACGAGGTAAGTAAGAAGGTAAATCAGAAACTCTACAAAGGTATGATTGGATCTCTTCTTTATCTAACTGGATCTAGTCCAGATATCTTATTTAGCGTTTGCTTATGTGCAAGATTTCAATCAGATCCTAGAGAATCTTAGTTAACTGTTGTTAAGTGAATTCTAAGGTATCTGAAAGGTACTACTAATGTTGGACTATGTTACAGAAAATCCAAAGACTTTAAATTAGTAGGTTATTATGACGCTGACTTTGCTGGAGATAGAGTAGAACGAAAAAGCACCTCTGGAAGTGGTCAATTTCTTGGTGAAAATATGATCTCATGGTACAACAAGAAGCAAGCCACAATTGCACTTTCAACCACTGAAGCAGAATATGTAGCTGCTGCTGGTTGTAGCACTCAAATGCTCTGGATGAAAAGTTAACTAGAAGACTATCATCTGTATGAGTGTAAAATTCCCATCTTCTGTGATAACACTTATGCCATTTTCCTATCTAAGAATCCAATTTTACACTTTAAGGCAAAAGATATTGAAATTAAACATCATTTCATAAGGGACTATATTTAGAAAGGATTTTTGAGTCTAAACTTTGTAGATATAGACCATCAATGGGCTGATATTTTCACTAAACCTCTTTCTGAAGATAGATTTAATTATATTTTGAAAAATATAAATTTCGAATTTTGCACTGAATGAAATTTATGTTTGCTTTCAATATAGTCAGAAGTTCTATTCTTAAATGAATGTTCTAGTTAAACATTTCTTCAGAAGTTAAAAAAGAAGTTAAGTTAGAAACCATATCTAGAAGTTCTGAAATATTCTCTAATGTTTCATTACAAATATGGTTCAAATTTCATTATATTAAACAGCTGTAACGCTTTTAACCTAGAAGTTGAACAAATGTTCAAAACTTCTGATAGGTCACCCACGCGTGCTAGATATTGGCATGCCGTCCCTAGGTAACTGTTGAAATATCTTCAAATCTCAAGAAATCCCTCTAATGTCAGACTCTATTAAATGCGTGTGATGATTAATGTGTTTTAATTTTTTTAAATTAATTTTTAAGCTTCTCATCTACATGCATTTCTCTTTAAATACTCCTTTCAAATCTCTTTTTCTCTTTTCTCTCTAAACTGAAAGCGTATGCATTTTTGCCTCTTCTTCTCTCTTTTCAAAAACCCTAAACCCAGAATTTCAAAAATGGCTTCATCTTCTCGTCAAAAAACCACCATCCCTAATAACCCAAAAATCCCTATTTCTAACAACCCAGAAACCACCATTTAACACAATCCTCAACAATCTGGAAGATACATCATTCCTGAACGAACAACGTTGATTCCTGTTGAGAAGCTAGAAGTGGTGTGCGAACTGATGATTGATCTTGAAAATCTCAGAGATAATGGTATTATACCCCAAAATTTTCCCTCCTATTTCTCAAGACAATCCATGGCTCCATATTCAAGAATTCCACAAGGGTTGATCAGACAAACCCTCTTTTAAGCAAGTAATCCAAACTAGGGTTTTGCTCATCTCAAGCCAAGATGGATTTCCAAGGATTCAAGTGGTCACCATATCCCATCATATGCATCAAGCGATCATCATATCAAATTCCAAGCCTTACAAGTCAAAATTGCTCATCCAATTGCTCAGATAGCTGAAAATCAACTTTATTGGACAAAAAGTCAACTGTGGTCAACATACAGTCAAACTTCATAATTTTTGGTCAACAACAATATTTTGAAGTAATATTCATCATTTAAGCAAGGGTTGACCATGATTCAGCAAGAAAAATCAAGATTTGATTAAAAGTCAAAGTTTCTAAATTAGGGTTTTTTAGACAAAAGTCAACAGAACTTTGACCAAGCATAACTTTCACATACTTTATCAGAAACTTTTCCACCAAAGCTTATTTTGAAGAGAATTAAATTCTCTACAACTTCATGTCTACCAAGATTGGGCTGGAATTACTTCATTTGGAAGTTATAGATCAACACATTACAGGTCCTCTTAAAAAGTCATCTTCTTGCAAAGAAGTGTTCGTGAGCATGGAAACTCCAATGAAGATGAAACCAAAAGTGTTGCTTAGAAGACATATTGAGCTTTCTAAAAAGTCCAAGAACACCCAAAAATGTGGAAATTTGTGCAAGATACAAATTGTGCAAGTTGAGCATTTTTGAGGAGGTGCATGAAGAAACATACTTAGCAAAAGCAAATATTTTTCAAATGGGCCTAAGATTTTATGATTCAAACTTATTCCTAACATTATAAAGAGCCTCTAAGCCTATATATTATTTATTTTTGAATTAAACCTTTAAAATTCAATTTTAATTAAAATAAAATATTAAGACAAGGTACAAGGCATATGGGCTTGATATCCAAGTTCCTTGAGGTCCAAAAAATATATTTCATTCAATGCAATATATTTTACCAAGTTTGTTGACCTAATCTCTTGTCCTATATATACTTAACATCCTAACAAGACACAAGGACGAATTTGCAGCCTCTTACACAGATTGCTAGCCTCATACAAACCCTAGAAATCTCTCAAATTTTTCTCAAAACATGCAAAATCGTGTTTCAATTTCCAGGCAGTTTCAAGCCATTCTAGCCATTCATTCGTGTTCCTGAAGTTCCCAGGGATCGATTTACATCATTACACGATCCCAAAACGCTGCAGATCAAGCATCCCACACTGCTCCAATTTGGTAAATGTCTCAAAATCGTTTCTCTCAATCCATGCATTACTAATTGTTTTTGTGTGTTTGTATGATCTCAGGATGTTGTTTAGAACAGGTACAACGTGTTACATGTGAGCTTTAGGGCTTAAATCCCATGATGCCATTGTTAGGGCATAGGAGCTGTGAGTTTCAAACCCACTGATACAAGGACTTTAAGGCTATAAAAACACCACCATTGGATTCCTAGGGTTCGAATTAGGGGGTAGGGTCCTTTATTTGCATTTATCTTGATTATTTTGCAGGATCTAAATTCCAGATGGCCGGAGAAGACGAACGGAGCCTTGCTCCAGCGCTTCTGATTCAGGAGCCAACAACACATACATATTCATGAGTCCAGCAGTATGAATGGATGTATCACCGCCCCAACGGTTCACCTTACGCGCGCTATGTCACTCTCTATCTCTCAGGTCGTGGGTTCAAACCCCACCTTTTGCTATTTATTTTCATTGTCCTTTTTTTACAGGTTTTAGAGTCTCCAGAAGGAAAGCCTCCAGAAGCTCCAGCTTCTGGGTGTCCCTAGCACCAAAAGTTCTAGCTTCTGGGTGTCCCCAGCACTAGAAGCTCCAGCTTCTGTCTGGGTTTCCCCAGCGCTAGAATCCTCCAGAAGCTCCAGCTTCTGGATGGCCCCAGATGAGAAGTCCCCAGATGCTCCAGCTTCTGGACGTCCCAGATCCAGAATCCCCAGAAGCTCCAGCTTCTGGATCCTTTCCAGCGCCAGACACCCCAGAAGCTCCAACTTCCTGATCTTTCTAGCACCAAAACCCCCAAAAGCTCTAGCTTCTGGATGCCTCCAGCAGCAGAACCTCTAGAAGCTCCAGCTTCTGGACCCTTTCAGATACAGAATGTCCAGCTTCTGGACATGCTCAGCAAGATTTCCACTAGAAACTCCAGTTTCTGGATGCCCACAGTGATCCACTCTCAAAAGGCCCAGCTTCTGAGGCAGCTTCTTCCAGAAGCTCTCTTTTACTTTTTCTTTGATTTTTATTTATTTTCTGCTTTCCATCTTAATTAATTAATTAATTAAATTAGTAATTAGGTTAATTAATTAGGCTAATTATATAATTTCACAAATAAATTTTTATGCTTTTAATTAACTTAATTAGTTTAATTTAGGTTAATATTCATTAATTCTTTTTCTTAATTAAATTAAAATCAATTAGAAATAGGATTTTTCTCACATAAACTCTAAATTTCAAAATACCAAAAATATTAGGATTTAGTTTTTTCACATAGATCATTTTTTCTCTGCTATTTATTTTCTTACATTTTAAATTCTAGAAAGGATGTATATGTTGCAAGTTTATTTTCATGTAATAGCGTAGGATTTTATTTTCCGCCTTTACTTTCCGCACCTCCTATTATGTATTTGCCCCAAAGCCATGTAATAGCGTAGGACTTTTACATTTCCGCAATTTACTTTCTGCACTTATTAACTTCTAGTAACTAGGCGTGTATGGCAAGATTAACTTAATCAATCTAGATCACTAATCACAAGATAAATATATGAAAACAACACACCTTCTTCACACATGCACCCCCTTTAGGGTATCCTCTCTTGTTGCCTTACGAAACAATGGTCATGTCCCTCGAACGTAGGGATATCTTAGCTAAGACGCTCACGAATAATATCATCACAGTCCCTTCGACTTAAAAGATCATAGTCCCTCGAGGTTGCCTACGAATACATGATCTCGTCCCTCGGTTGTTGCCTACGAAAAGTGATGATCGTCCCTACGAATGTGCTAGGATATCACTAAAAGTTGCCTTCTATGACCAACTGATGTCCCTTCAAAATGTCCCTTTACATCCAACGAATAAGGTCACCTATCAACCCATGGTATGGATAGCCTTATTCTAACGGAAAGCAAAATAACACGAAAACGACCGTTCTGAGTGGGTAAGAATAAGTCTCTTTTGCTTGCTCAATCGAAACATTTTTCACACCTCACACTTTCTCAAAATCTATTTCAAAACACTTTGTATACATTCCAGCGTGAATCATTACAAAGTTCCTTTTCCAAAACAAAAACATTTCCAAACACTTCGTATACATTCCAACGTGAATCATTACGAAGTCAAAGTGAAATGCCTTTTCAAAACATTTTCAAACACACACACACAAAAAGCAATTTATAAAGTGAGCTAAGCAAATAAGAGCCCGTAGAGAACTACGAATAAAAAGGGTGCTAATACCTTCCCTTTTTATAACTACCTCCCTTACTCAGAATCTAACGAAGGTCTTTTCCTATTCTTTTCGCCTTCCCTTAATTGGATAAAAGAAAAGTCGATGGCGACTCTTGCTATCCGCAACATTTGCGATCAAACGCAAAACAAAACAAGTCAGTTCTCCCACCGTGTTACAAATGGCTTCAATCTGTTTCCAACTGTGGAATTTCAAGGATGGAGAACTTTCTTTGATCATCTTCTAGATTCATGTTGCTGTTACCCCTAAAGCTATTATACCATTCGTTATGGGTAAGGAAATTTCAATCATTGAAAACATCATTAGAATTTTGCTGGGTCTTGATGGAGAAGGAGAAATTGGTGTCCCAGAAGGAAGGCTTGACATGGATCCAGTGAATGCTGAAATTTTCACTTCTCGAGAAGCCTCAACAAAGATCAAAGATCTGAAGGATGTCTACAAGATCTGGGCAAATATTTTTCATGGCTACATCCATCACATAAAGGAAACAAGCTCTCCAGATTACATTAACTCGGATCACCAATATCTTTTGTACTATGTAGGAACAAATGTCAAGGTGAATTTGTCGTACCTTCTGTTTAGAAACCTTTGGATGCATGTCAAGGAAACAAGGGAAGCAGAACGAACTAGAAATCCCAAGGCTAAGCGAAATTGGATTCCTCTGGTTAGGCTGATTTCAGACATTCTGACTAAGATTGGTTTGATAGTTCACCTAGAAGATGCCAAACTACCGAAAGAGTTGAATCCCATATGTGGGAAAGTCTGGACTGGAAAGAATCTAGTGAAGAGAAAAATAATTGATAGACTTATGGCTGAACCCACTCCATTCATTTGGGGAACTGTCACAAAGAGAAGAGCTCATCTAGCATAATTTCCTGCGTTCAATTTAGAAGAGCACCATCTAACCATCAAGAATTACATCAGAAGCTACAAAAGAAAAGGACTTCAAATTGATCCAGCTTGCCTGCAAGGAAGAGATTCACCAATCCCAGTTAAGATGACAAGGAAAAGGAAAGCATATGGCGAGGGAACTTTTGCAAGACCCCGAAAGTCTCAGAAAAAGAAAAAGAAGAAGCACTCAGGTACATCTTCTGATCCCATCTCTGTTTTAAATCCTGCTAAGGTAGTAACATCTGATGCACAACCCACTTCCACCACTGTTCCCTTAGAAACACAAACTACAAATCAAATTTAGACAACATAAATGTAGATATAGATCTAACCACCCCAACAGAAGTTCTAGAAAACAATCCCCAAATTGCATAAGTTCTATCAGACATAGAAAATTTTGATGCCTTAAATACAGAAGTTCCACCCTCAACTACTACAACACCATCCACACCAGTTATCTCTTCACAAAGTTCACCATAGGAAATTCCTGTCTCTGCTCCCAACCAACCAAATCCAAATTCACCACCATCTCCAACATTTCTTCCACATCCAAACAACAATGAATGGAATTCTGATGTTGGAACTTGGAGATTGCCTGGAATCAATGTTCCTCTGAACACTCAATTCCCCTCATTTACTCTACCCTCAATAAACATTTTTGTTGTTCCCAAGTCCCCCCAACACATTACCACTTTTTTCTGCACCAACCATCACTCCTATCACTTCAAAACTTCCTCCATCTACCTCTCCAGAACTTCAACCATCTCACTCCCCTTATTAAACCACTATCTCACCAAAACTTCCACCACCTCACTACCCAGAAGATACTGTCAATACAACCTCTGAGCCTCCACCTTCCCCGTATTATTCACCTTTTACTCCACAACCTCAAAACCCTCCCACATCTAATTTTCTACGCACTATAGTTGATCTCGACTCCCTACCCAAAAAGAAACCTATTTCCAAACCATTGCACACAGATGTTAGTATACTTTTGCAGAAGTTTGAAACAGAAATGCAGGGTTGGATGGAACTGCTGAAGGAAGATTATGCCAACAATCTAAGCCCACATACATCAACTAATCTATGGAGAACATTCAGAAGGAGATTTAACGCTAAATCCCTGAAACCCAAAGAGCTATGTTACTCTCATGTTTATGAGAAATTTATGAAGTGTCTGAATGGTCTGAAGAAAGCAGCTTACAATATTTGTAACGAGAAGCCACTACTACAGCTTGACAATGCTCCGTGGCAACCACCTAGTGACCCCATGGATATTTCTGATGAAGAATCTTCATAAGTTGCTGATCCAAACTCTGAAGCATCGGTTCTGTATATACCACCTTTTTTTCGTCCCAGAGATACTCGTAAGAAGGTGCCCACACTAATGATAAATCTTGACACACTTTTCTCGAGTGCCTTCTGCTCTAGATCTGCTGGTTCTACATCAAAGGTTGTTTCTACTGAAGATAATGCTACAACTTATGTGGTGCTAGAAATTCTGAAGGAGTTAAAGAAGGAAAATGAAGCAGTGTGTGAATGTCTGGACAAACAGGATGAAACGAATAAAGAAATCAAGACTTGGATGCAGAAGCAAGAGGAATCTTCAAATGAAATAAAAAACCTTCTGCTTTCCCTAGTTTCTCGTCCCAATTAGTCATTCTATTTTCAACCTTCTGTGCATCGTTGTTTTTTTTTAAAAATGTTTTGTGTTTTGACAAACCTTCTGTAACTGTTTCTTTAAGATTAATGTTATCAGTACTTTGCTTTACACTGTTATTTTTTAACAATGAATTTTTGAGTATGACAAAAAGGGGGAGAAAATTGAGATTTTGATAGGATTACTTATAACATGTTATTGGGACAAAAATGTCAAACATTTCTAACAACAAATATACAAGTGTATTTTTTGCTTCTGAAGTATACAGGATTACACAAGCTCTGAAAGAAGACATTGCAAACTCAAATTCTAAAGCCTCAAACTTTGAAATGATTCAAGCTCTGAAATGAAAAGGAAACTCTAAAAGAAGGATCTCTGAAAGAACAATCTCAGGGAAGTTCTAATATATATTAGTTTTCCTTAATTATTTATCTCAGGGGGAGAAATGTTTTTCATATATATAATTTTTTTGTTTATCAAAATCTAATATTTTTGTAATCATAAAAATGGGGGAGATTGTTAGAACATAATTTGGTTCTAATCATATCTTAGAATTTTGATGATCACAAGTGAAATCAAATTTTGTATAATAAATATGATACTTTGATGTGTATTGTTTCCATTTCAGATGATGTTCTGACTCTGTTGTACCCCAAAATTCGCCCTCTTCTTTTTGTTAATAAATAGTTGGCTTACACTTGATCAATAGGTGCATTGCATACATATCAATCATTCATTAGCCATGGGTTCCAGATTTTCCAATCGTATGAACCCGTACAGTTCTGAAGAAGAGGTTTGGTTCTAGAAGCTGAGTATCTGAGGTTCTGTTGTTTCAAGCGTCATCTCAATATACAAATATGTGTGCATCCAGGAGCTCCTGATTGTCCCTCGAGGATCAAGGTTTTGGAGTTCTGATTTCCTCTCATGCAGATATTGATTAAGGTTTTCGAGTAAGAGCAGGTTGTGGTCGAATATTTGAGCTTGAATTGATTCTATGGGCTTCTATGAGTATTGAAGTATATGTATACGTGAAGCAACTCGTTTTTCAAAAATCATTTAATTTTCAAAAACAATGAAATCGCCACCTAATTTTATTTGTTCTAAAAGAAGAATGGGAAAATATAGATAAAACCCACGAATGAAATGGATAAGACGGTTTACAAAATTAAGAGATATAGGTTCAGGAGTTGGTTATGCAAGGGGAAGGTATTAGCACCCCTCACATCCATCGTACTCGATGGTACCCATTTAGTTCAAAGTGTGTTTGTGTGTTAATTTTACGATCTTCTAAGTTTTGAAATGAGAAAGAAAGAGAGGAGAAATGTTTTTATTATTTTTGCTCGCCTTTGGTCGTAAGACTTAGTGCCTATGTACTCCCTCGTGCAATGGGAAAGTCAGAGCGCCGGAGTTCGACTAGAAAATGTTTATTTGTTGATTTATTTTAAATGAAAAGACAAGTCGTCATTTTTAAAGGAGAAGACTCGTCTAACGCCCACAAGGTGTGATAAAGAATAAAGGACTACACACCAACATGAGGGAGGGTTTGAGAACACCTCTAGTACTCAAGTGGAGAAGTCTAAAACCTTGGGAATAGAGGAAGAAACATCTCAATTATAAATGAATTATGTCTAATATTGAAAAAGGTTTAAAGGTAAAAGGTGCTTAGACGCACAATAAAAGTTTGAATGAGTTGGGATTGATTTTAAATTGGGGATGACAAATATCGAAACATTAGGCTATCATCTAATGATTCGAATACTAGAAATTGGCGAGTGAGCTCAACCAATCATCTCTCATCCCAAAAAATTTATTATGAAATAAGTGTTTCGAGTGAGATAAAATATTTAAATTATTGGGCTATCATCCAACAATCTAAAGACTTTAAATTCGATTATATCGTTGGGCTATCATCCAACAATTTAAACGAATGTCACTATATTATTTTAATGCGGATAGAAGTATTATTGGGGTATCATCCAACAACCTAAAGACTTCCCATTCAATTAAATCGTCGGGCTATCATCCAATAATTTATTTGAATACCGCTCTAGTATTTTGACATGGATAGAAGTTTTATCTTATTGGGCTACCATCCAACAATTTAAAGACTTCAAATTTGTTTAAAATATTAGGCTACCATCTAACGATTTAAACAAATTTCATCCAAGTTTATTATGAAAAACATTTTAAAAAAAATCTCGACGTTGGATCGAGGTTTGAGAAGAAGACTCGACGTTGGATCGAGATTTATTGAAAGTGTTTTAAATGCTTGGTGAATGGAGAAAGAAGAGTTTGGTATGTGGACCAAGGCGCGAGAGATGGAAGAAGATCAAAATAATTGGGAATATTCATGAAAGCATAGATAAATCGAGCAAATGAATTAAAAGCTACAAGGTGGCTAGCGCGAATGATAAGGCAATTGACAATTGTGTAGGTGCATGCGCGAAATAAATTTAATCAACTAATTAAACAAAATTTAATCGAGTAATTAGTTTAATAAAATTAATTAGATGGAATAATCAATTTTGAATAACCTAATTAGATAATTAAATAATGTTTAACTAATCAATTAAGGTCTCATTGTAAGCCCAAGAGTAAGCGTGGTGTGTGCACATATGTGTGGCCGTTGTGACGCTTCAAAGCTTTGTCAACTCAAGGTATGAAAATGGCTCATGATTGAGTATTAGTTTGAAAACATTTGGTTTGTGAGAGTGATGAATAATTAAATAAAATAAAGCAATAAAATATTTACTAACTATTACATCATGTGGGGAATGGGGGTACAAATTTACAAATGGGGATTGAATCGAATAATTACAAGTCTAAATAAATGTACAAGTGAAGATAAATAATAATTCAACTAATTTTTACTAATTAAAATAAATATTAAAATGAAAATAATTTATTAAATACTAAAAATAAAATAGAAAAGAGAGGTGTGAATTAAATGATGGACATTGCAAATAGAAGTGGATCAAAGTCCTAAGCTCATATTTCATTCTTAAAACTCTAACTAAATAAAGAAATATTATTATTATTATTATTATTATTATTATTATTATTATTATTATTATTATTATTATTATTATCATTATTATTATTATAAAAAAAATAAATAAACAAATAAAAATATACAAAAATACAATATAGAAAAAGATGGTACGTAAAATGTCCTTAAATTTCTCATATTTTTTTTTCTTCATTTATTTTGATTTAACTAAAAAAAAAACTATTTAAACTACAAAATAGAAAATAAAAGTTAAATGGTGAGAAAAAAATAGGCTTAAAAACGGCTCACCCCATTCAATAATCAATTTTTTAAATAAAAATTAGTTTAAAAAACAACAAAAATGAAATGGTATTTGACCTATTCTACTTTTAAATCTATAATAAAAAAAACAATTGGCATTTATTTTAAACTAAAAAAATGTGATATTCTCTTTTATATCTAATCACACGCTTCAATTTCCTCTGCTCTCTCTGTTTCCTCGTTTATGCTTTTCATTTTTTTTCACTCGCTTCATCTCTCTCGATGCATCGCGACTCAGCCATGGTCAAAGTTCAATCAACCAAACAAGATCAAGAAGAAAAACAAAACCCTCATCCCTACAGAAACCCTAAGCCCCAAATCGGATTTATGATTGCAGCAAGATTACAACAAGAATACACGATAAAAAAGAACAATGGAAGGAAGAAAACGAAAAAGTTACGCGGTTCTTGCTCAAACCTATTTCTTCTCTGCGTTGTAGTTTCTGAATATTGTCTTTTTGGTCTACTTTCTGATGCCTATCTGTTTCTGGATCTGTGGTCTGGATGTTGGCTACAACGAGTTTTCTTTATGTATGGAGGTTATTGAAGGTAGATAGTGAAGTCAGTTATCAGGTTGTGAGGGTGGGTCAGGTCTTTTATGGTAGAATAAGTGTGAGGATTGAGGATAAGAACAAAGGGACAATCTGTACAATGCTAGCTATAAAAATTAGTGGAATGGAGAGTGAAAGGATGAATTGTACAATCTGCAGGGTAGTGGAGAGGAGTGTGGTACTGATTTTTGTCTTCTTGTTTTGTAGGTGGTACAAGGTTGTGGAATTGATAGTGGTGGAGTTGTTTGTACTAATATGGTTGTATTTTAAATTTCTGCAGGTTTTGTATAAGAGTGATGAGAGAGGTAGTGGAGGAGTGAAATCTGTACTATTTTGTGTAGTGGAATGGTGTGGGTGATTTGTACTGATTTTGTTGTACTTTTTTGAATTTTGCAGGTGTTGGTATATGGTGGTGGCAGTAGCATGAAGAAGAACAAGGACAAATACAGTAGTGGAAATTGAGTAGTGGTAGAAGAGTGAAATTGGTTGTTACATTGTACTGATTTTTGAAATTGCAGGAGGTAGTGGGATGATGGTATAACTTGAAAAGGAACAAGCAGTAACAATGATACCATTATTTTCTTTGGATTTGTACATAAACAAGAACAATTATAATTTAAATGTTAAAAAGAAAAAATATGATTTGTTTCTACACTAATATCTAAAAAACAAAAATAATTAAGTGATAAAATTTAATCAACAATCAAATTAACCAAATTTAATTATTAATAAAAATCATATTTAACTAGTAATAGAATTATAATTAGATATTAAAGACAAAATTGCATATGGGCCAATTTTCTTGCCACTTATAATTAGATAGTAACTAGTAATATCATTTTGTACCTAGTAAACTAAAGAGATGTAATATATACTTATGAATCAATAAAAATATATTTTTTGTCATTTTTGTTTCTATTTTCAATCTATCTAACATTATTAGAAAAAAACATGCAATTATATTTGAATATTAAACAAGTTTCATAAAAAAATAAAAAAAATATTAACTATTAGTACAAGATGTAATTATAATAAACATACAACTTAAAATTTAATTAAAAGATTAAAAAACACAAAATATGCAAAACATAAATAAATAAACAAAATACAAGAATAATAAAATAAAAATTATTATAAAATAATAACGTGAAAACAAATTAGCAACACTCAACCTTAAATACAAATGAGGCAAATTAAATATTATCAGTCAAAAATGTCGATGAATTAATGAATGAAAATTTACAGGCGAATTAAATTTATATATTTGGAAAGGACTTAAACCCATAATCTAATTTATGATTTGAATTAAAAATTAAAATGTAATTAAAATGAAAATGTCAATTTTAATAATAACCAATTCATTTATTAAAAGAATATAGAATTCAATTAACTATAAATTCAATTATTAATAAAAGTGCAAATTTATTTAAATGCAACATTGAAAATTAAGAGATGAATAATGCATATGATGAGTAAATGACTAATTTTTTAAATATAAAATACAATGCAAGTAGAAAAATAACAGGGTAAAATTTGGGGTGCAACAGTTGTCCCTATTTAAATATCTTCAACCAGATGATATGAAGATGATCAAGCTTCATATTATCGCAGTGGGAGATAGTTAAATATATAAAAAAACCAAAATTTTACCCTGAGATGCAATGGGCATGATGAATGACATATGAGGAGAACGCGATGAATGCAATATATTTTTTGACACTTTTTTTAGAATGATGTATGATACGAGACAAACACTGCGAGGAGAAACATCAAAGACATTCAAAAAAATCGTTGAACGAACTCTGGAACACATCATCAAAGACATTCAGAAAAATCATTGAATGAACTTCGGAAACAAGGTTCGAGCATATTCAGAAATGCATTGAATATATGGGAAACAAAACATCAGAGATATTCAGAAAAATCATTGAATGGACTCTGGAACACATCATCAAAGACATTCAGAAAAATCATTGAATGAACTTCAGAAACAAGGTTCGAGCATATTTAGAAATGCATTGAATATACGGGAAACAAAACATCAGAGATATTCAGAAGAATCATTGAACGAACTCTGGAACACATCATCAAAGATATTCAGAAAAATCATTGAATGAACTTCGAAAAAAGGGTTCGAGCATATTCAGAAATGCATTGAATATACGAGAAGCAAAACATCAGAGATATTCAGAAAAATCATTGAACGGACTCTGGAACACATCATCAAAGACATTCAGAAAAATCATTGAATGAACTTCGGAAAAAGGGTTCGAGCATATTCAGAAATGCATTGAATATACGGGAAACAAAACATCAGAGATATTCAGAAGGACATTGAACGGACTCTGGAAAACATCATCAAAGACATTCAGAAAAATCATTGAATGAACTTCGGCAAAAAAGATTCGGGCATATTCAGAAATGCATTGAATATGCGAGAAATAAAACATCAGAGACATTCAGAAGGACATTGAACGGACTCTGGAAAACATCATCAAAGACACTTAGAAAAATCATTGAATGAACTTCGGCAAAAACGATTCGGGCATATTCAGAAATGCATTGAATATGTGAGAAATAAAACATCAGAGACATTCAGAAGGACATTGAACGGACTCTGGAAATGCAAATGAGGATAAAACACTCTTGATATGAAATAATATTGAATTTTGTGATGCATGATATATGAATGATCTATGCATGTAGTATGTAATGCAGACATTTATGACAATGGAGATTGACTCTTTTATGGAGGTAAGATGGGAACTCTGATTCCTTAACACGGAGAACACTACCAATTCTGCTTCGAGAGAAAATGTCTTGAGAAACATTTCTAACACACTTGTGAATTGCATTGAAATGATGATCCTTGGAGGAAGGAATGAAGCGCTGCTTGAGGATTGCCCCTGATTAGATGATTGTTGAAGATAAATTGATAATGGCTTTAGTTAAACGTTGATGGAAATAAACTGATCATGGCTTCAATTCTTGAAATGACTGAGGGAAAGGAGCACCCCGGTATAAGTCTTGAAAGTGATCTTCTAATTAAAACAAATATGAGAATGACTTGCACTGAGTAACAAATCTTGAATTGATACACAATAGGATCTGAAAGATACTTTCCCCTGATTAAGATCACTGACCAAGTTTCCTAACAGTTTGGACTTCCTTGATGAGGAAAACTTGTTTGCATGCAAAAATTGTTTATTCAAACATGGTAAATTTAATGCAAAGTTCATGCAAAAGTTTTGAAATAAAAATCATTTTTGGAATGATGTAATTGGTTCATATAAAATGAATCACTAGTTAAAACACAACGGTTTGAAAATTTAAAAGTGAAAGTAAAGACAAAAGTATGGATATACCAAGACAATTGATTTGCAAAAGACCTTAGGAGTCATATTACGCAACCTTGTTGTAGTATGCTTTCGAAAGAAACCTGGCTTCAATTAGGTTTTTGAGGGTTGTAGCGTGGTCTGGTTCATGGTTTAAGAAACAAAGGATAAAGGCTCAAAATTTATTTGTACCCAACCCAATATTCGTGATGTTCTTCAGTCCTACGCTCAGTTAACTCAGACTGTGCATTTAGTTTCCAAGAGATTTTGGATTGTACACTGATAGTGATGATGGCTTAGAAGTTGACATATATTCTTGAGATTGCAGTTACTTCTTTTTTGTAACATTTTGCTGTTTGAGGACTTTGGTCAACTCTTTTTTTTTGAATTTTGTCATCCCTAACTTTTGCTTGAACCGTTTCGTTTGAGATCACGGTCAACAGGATGCCCCAAATTTTTTGCCTAAGTTGCCTTTTAGTTTTAACTTGGCGGCTTTTTCTTTTGATATAACTTTTTGGAAAGATAGTGACTGCTTAACTTTCATGATTACGGGGAACCATCATCATCACTTTTTGACTTGGATGACATCTTCGACACTTCTTTGATGTGTGTGAAGGAAACTTGATTGAATACAACCTTTGTCGAAAGGCGTCTTCAATAAATGCACATCCAAATTAACTGAGAACTACCCTGCCCCAGGTTAAAATTGCGGGTTTTTTCGTATAGAAAGAAACTCCAACTTCTAGGCTCGAAGGGGGTTGACAAGGGATTAACTTCCTTATTTTTCCAGTGTTCATGAATTGAAACAATGCCTGTATATCATCAGCAAAGTTTTATTCGAAAGCATACCAACAACAATTATGGGTATCTCGTTTTTATCATCCTCCCTCCAATCTTTGCAAAAATAAAAGCTCGGTAGAGAAATTAAACAGGGAAAATATATATTTGAAAGCGATAAATGTAGATGATTTGAATCAAAACAGTGCAATGCTCATTTCATTAAAAACAACATGAAATTACAAACCAGATTGGAAAGCAACAATTTAATCATAAACAAAAGGAAAATGCAAATTGGAAAAGAAACATGGCCTAGTGACTAATCAGCTACAAGGATGAGCTGTCCTGTCTGAAACAGTGGCTTTAGGAAGTAACTTGTAATATGTTGGCCCATTCTTCAGCCACTTTTTCTTGGAAATGGATTGTTGATAACATTTGGCGGAGGATCTCCGAAATTTATCTCCTGTCTTCTGATTAGATCTCGAACTCTAGCCTTTAGTGCATAGCAATTTTCCAAATTATGGCCGGCAGCTCCTTGATGGAACTCGCAATGAAGATCATACCTGAATCCGGCTGGGAGAGGATCTGGTGGAGTTAGAGGTCTAGTTGTGATTAGACCTAGCTCAACCAAATGAGGATACAATGCAGTGTAAGTCATTGGAATACGGTCAAACTGATTCTTATTCCTTGCATTATGGTTTTGATTTTGTCCGCCAGCTTGGCGTTGAGGAATCTGAATTTGTTGAGCCTTGACTGTAGGAGTGATGGCATCTACTTGTGGTTGGTCATAATATTGAGGCCTACGGCGAGGTCTTCTCCTTTCAAGCGAGACGACATTAGTTTCACCATCTTTCTTCTTATGGAAGTTTCCAAAAGATTTCTTGGCACCACTAGAGGATTCACCAGCAACAGGCACTTTTCCTCTCTTGATTCCCTCTTCTAGCCTTTGGCCAATAGTCACCAAATCTGTGAAGCGAGAGGACACACTACCAATCATATTCTCCCAATAGAAAGGAGACAAGTTATCCATAAATAAGCCCGTGAGCTCCTTCTCAAATAGAGGTGGTTCAACTTGTGAGGCCAGCTCTCTCCAACGTTTAGCGTACTCCTTAAAAGATTCTTTCTCATTCTGAGACATGTTCTGCAATTGACGACGATCAGGAGCCATGTCGAGATTGTAGTGGTATTGTTTCATGAAAGCATTTATCAGATCCTGGAAGCATTGAATATGGTCTTTCTCAAGTCCCATATACCATTTCAATGAAGCTCCACTCAGGCTGTCTTGGAAACAGTGGATAAGAAGCTTGTCATTCCTCGTATAAGCAGACATTTTCCTGAAGTACATCAGCAAATGAATTTTTGGAAAAGTGTGCCCCTTGTATTTCTCGAAATCAGGGGTTTTGAACTTGGGAGGCATAACCAGATCAGAAACAAGACACGTGTTCTCTGTAGTAATACCAAAGACATCGTTGCCTTCCATAGCTCTCATTCTTCTTTCCAAAGTCTGATATTGCTCGCGGACTTCTTCAAGTTCATCAAAATCTCCTTGACTCACACTTCGGGGAGTGTCACTATGGTAATCAAAAGGAGGATTCCCATAAGCAGCTTGGGCAACAGGTTAATGCACGAAAGGTTAATAAGATGTAGTATGAATGATCGGTTGAGGCTCAATGAAGACTGAAGCCTGGAAAAGTGGTCGGGAATACTCGCCAACCATTGGAGTAGTTGCAACAGGTGGAACGTAATTCCGAGGTAACCCAAATTCTGAACAAGTAGTAACTGGCATCTGAGAAGACTGAGGATCAACAACAACAGCTGAGACTTTAGAAATTACAGTCCTTTGAGGTTGTTCACCTCTAGCGATCAAAACTTGCATCATTTCGGTAAGTTTGGTCATGCCTGACTTCAAATCATCGATTTTCGTTCGGACTTCTGCATTGTGTTGCTCTTGGTATTCCATTCTTCTCTTGACATTGGCTCTAGTTCCGTACTTGTGCAAAGGAATCAGCTTGACAGTAAATCAACAACTGAAGACGGAGACAGATAAAATGAGTCTTTCGACAACTTGAATGTATGAAATATGCAGATTATGCAATGAAATTTAATGTTATTAATGCAAAAGATGTGATTAAATGTAATGTCACATACACAAATGGAATGCAACATAAGGATAGTAATAGGTTCACAGAGACGTGAAACAGGGATGATACAGGTAATCAGAACAACTTATTTAGGTGGGCTCCTAGGATATGATGGCTTTAGGTTTTCTACCCAATAATTTCCCACAGGACGGTTCTAAGGTTTTCTGCTAAGTGTTTCTCGGAGTTTCATATCCCCTTTTAGCAAACACTATCGTCACGCGAGAGGCCTACATGGTAATAGTATTTGCAAAAGTATACCCCAAGTGTAACACGGTGAACTGACTTTGTAGGTTTTTGTATCGCAAATGTGCGGATAGCAAGAGTCGCCACCGACTTTTCTTTTATCCAATTAAGGGAAGGTGAAAAGAACAGGAAAAGACCTTCGTTAGATTCTGAGTAAGGGAGAAGGTTATGAAAAGGGAAGGTATTAGCACCCCTTTCCATCCGTAGTTATCTACGGGCTCTTAGTTGCTCTTAGATCACTTTAAAATTGTGTTTTCTGTATGTTTGAAAAAATAAGTTTTGAAAAGACATTTCGCTTTGAATTTGTAATGATTCACGTAGGAATGTATACAAAGTGTTTGGAAATGTTTTGTTTTTGAAAAGAGTTTGAACTTTGACAAAAGTATGAGGTGTGAAAAGTATTTGATTTGAGCAAGCAACTAAAAGTCTTATTACCTACTCAAAATTGGTCGTTTTCGTGTTATTTTACTTTCCTTTAGAATAGTGCTATCCATACCTTTAGTTGGTAGGTAACCTTATTCGTTGGATGTAAGCGGGACATTCGAAGGGACATCGGATGGTCATAGAAAGCAACTTGTAGGAAGTATCCTAGCACATTCGAAGGGGCTATCATCATTTTTCGTAGGCGACAATCGAGGGTCAAGATCATGTATTCGGAGGCGACATCGTGGGTCTATGATCTTTGTATCGAAGGGACTATGATGATTTGTTTTGAAGGCAACGGTGCTAGAATACCTCTACGTTCGAGGGACATGACCATTTGAATTCGTAAAGGCAACGAGAGAGAATTACCCTAAGGGGTGCATGTGTGAAAAAGTGTGTTGATTTAGATACATGTTATCTTGAAAATTAGAGTGAGCTATGTTCAATTTTAGTCTTGCCATACACGCCTAATTACTAACAGTTTATAAGATGCAGAAAGTAAATTGCGGAAATATAAAGTGCGGAAAGATAAATCCTACGCTATTACATGGCTTTGGGGCAGATACATAATTGAAAATGCGGAAAATAAAAGCCCTAATTAAACTATTACATCCCATAGGCAATTACATAATATGAAAAGAAAACGATAAAAATTGTCCGAAACGGGATAACCTGTAAATAGATGAAAAATCGGGAAATACGAGGATATTGAATAAGAGGAAAATGTTAGTAAAAATACTAATTTTTGAATGAGAAAAATGTTTTCATGCTGGAAGTAACATTAATATGCTAAAATAATTTTTTAGGATTTTTTGGAGTTAATTTAATAATTAAAAATCAATTAAAAGTGATTTAAATGATAAAATTGAAATTAAATTAAATATGCATGCAAAAATAATATTTTTAATTTTATAAATTAAATAAGCATTTTTCTGATGTGTATGCAAAAAATAAATATTTTTGGTATTTTTTAAATGCATGATAAAAATTATGAAAGATAAATTAAATTGTATGAAAATATTAAAAGAAAATATGAAAATAGTAAAAATATGCAAACTTGTAAAAAATGCTTTGCCTTGGCTGGGATTCGAACTCAGGTCCCCTGGGTGAACACGTGTTATGGAAACGGAGCGAATGGATTGTAAACAAGTGTCACCCCCTGATTGCCCCAGATCACGCGCCAACCTTCATCTTCTTCGTTTTGAATTTTTGAAAAGATAGCGTCGGCCTCAATGCGACGCTATAGTCCTTGCATTTTCCAAAATCAAACACAAGCAATATAAATGACATTCAAAGGCATGGTTCGATTGGAAACATCGTTCTGAACACGATGGTGGTGGTCTTTTGGTCCAATTTTTCCGTTTTAAGGAAACCCTAATTCGAAACCGAAAACCCTAGCAATGGTAATTCGTGTTTTAGGCCATGGAAATTCAATCAAACTGCCCAGAAAGCTTCCAAGCTTCGTTCTAAACACAAAAACAACAACAAAACATGTTAATAATGCATGAGAATTGAAAATCGATTTTGGAAAAAGTGTGACAAACCGAAATCGTGTTCTTGTGATTCTTGATGTTTTTGGACAATGTAAAGGTCTGGAATGCTTCAAGGGATGTCAAGGAACGTGTTTGGATCCTCAAAACCAATTGAAATAAGCTGGAACAAGGGCTGCTAGTTACTTGAAAGGCACGGTTTTTTTGGATTAGGTTAGGGTTCCTCCAAGCAATTTTTCTGTTCTCATTCATGTGATATGCATTGTATATTTATAATGGATGGAAATTGAGCTGATTTGAGGAAGAAATAATCATCAATCAATGCAAAGATTATTTGATTTTGTACAAAATCAAATCTTATCTTTTTTGATCAATTTCAATCAAATTCTTGCCATATCAAGACCAATTTCGAAATTTTGACGGATTTTAGGAGTTGCTTGGACCTCAAGGAAGAGAGAAAAAATCAATTTGCAATTAATTTTGATTTTATACATTATTTTTTAATTTAATTTGTATTTAAATGAATAAAATCCAAATTAAATAGAAAAATAAAGTTAAAATTCGTGGCATTGGGCTTGGATGTTCCAAATTGACTAAGGAACAAGTTTGGATGAAGAAAAACTAGGCCCATTTGCAAAAAATTTGATTTTTACAAGTATCTCTCTTTGTGCCCTTCTTCAAAATTGCCCAACTTGCACAAGGTGTATTTTGCTCAATTTTCCACATTTTTGAGTGTTCTTGGACTTTTTAGAAAGCTCTAAGAGTCCTCTAACCAACCTCTTTTGTTTCATCTCAATTGGAGTTTCCATGCTCAATATATCTTCAAAATAAAAAGTTGACTTTTTGTTGACTTTGAAAAGGACCTGTAATGTTTTGATCCATACCTTCCAAATGATGCATTTTCTGAGACATGAAGTTGTAGAGAATTGAATTTCCTTCAAAACAAGAGGTGGTGGAAAAATTTCTGAGAAAGTATGAAGAAGTTATGCTCAGTCAAAGTTTGGTTGACTTTTCACTAAGATACCCTAATTTAGAAAGTTTGACGTTTGAGCAAATCTTGAGTTTTCTTGGTGAATCATGATCAACCCTTGATCAAATGATGAATGTAACTTCAAAATGAGGATGTTGACCAAAAATCATGAAGTTTGACTGTATGTTGACCACAGTTGACTTTTTGTCCAATACAACTGATTTTCAACCATCTGAGCAATTGTCTGAGGAAACTTGACTTGTGAGGCTTGAAACTTGACATGGAGAATATTTGAAGCATATGAGGAGGCATGAATACCATTGGAGATGTTGGAAACCCATCTTGATCTAAGAAATACCAAACCCTAGTTTGGGTTGATTGTCTAGGAGAGGGTTTGTCTGATCAACCCTTGAGGAATCCTTGAGTATGGATGTATGGAATGTATTGAGGAGTTAGAGGGAAAATTTTGGGGTATGACACCAAGAAACGGCTCTTAATGGGATACTCAAAAAAATCTTTTGAGCGGTCGGTCCAAGTTTGGCTATCATAAACAAACTTAGAGTTATAGGTCATTTGTTTAGAAATTGATGTCCTGCACTATCATGCGGGTCAGCAACCTCCTTAAAAAAACCAACTCTAAGCCGGAGTCTTTGCTTCGATCCACAAGACATTGGAGTCAGGGGGACCTAGGCTACGCAACCCCTCTATTCCTAAAAAGGTTACCTAGAAGCCTGGGTAGTGGGCTTATCTATGTATCAATAATCCCATCAAGAATTCCCACACAATGGATATATAGATATGACAATAAATAAAAGCATAGAAAAATAAATAACTGAAACATAAACATAAGATAAAGTACAAAGAAGAAAGTAAAATAAAATAATAAACACACAACCATACAAAGAACTAAACTAGGGTTAACTCGCTTGCGAAAATGATCCCCAGTGAAGTCGCCAACTGAAGCAACTCGTTTTTTAAAAATCATTTAATTTTAAAAAAAAAATGAAATTGCCACCTAATTTTATTTGTTCTAAAAGAAGAACGGGAAAATATAGATAAAACCCATGAATGAAATGGATAAGACAGTTTACGAAATTAAGAGATATAGGTTCGGGAGTTGGTTATGCAAGGGGAAGGTATTAGTACCCCTCACATCCATCGTACTCGATGGTACCCATTTAGTTCAAAGTGTGTTTGTGTGTTAATTTTACGATCTTCTAAGTTTTGAAATGAGAAATAAAGAGAGGAGAAATGTTTTTATTATTTTTGCTCGCCTTTGGTCGTAAGACTTAGTGCCTATGTACTCCCTCGTGCAATGGGAAAGTCAGAGCGCCGTAGTTCGGCTAGAAAATGTTTGTTTGTTGATTGATTTTAAATAAAAAGACAAGTCATCATTTTTAAAGGAGAAGACTCATCTAACGCCCACAAGGTGTGATAAAGAATAAAGGACTACACACCAACATGAGGGAGGGTTTGAGAACACCTCTAGCACTCAAGTGGAGAAGTCGAAAACCTTGGGAATAGAGGAAGAAACATCTCAATTATAAATGAATCATGTCTAATCTTGAAAAGGGTTTAAAGGTAAAAGGTGCTTGGACGCACAATAAAAGTTTGAATGAGTTGGGATTGATTTTAAATTGGGGATGACAAGTACCGAAACATTAGGCTATCATCTAATGATTCGAATACTAGAAATTGGCGAGTGAGCTCAACCAATCATCTCTCATCACAAAAAATTTATTATGAAATAAGTGTTTCGAGTGAGATAAAATATTTAAATTATTGGGCTATCATCCAACAATCTAAAGACTTTAAATTCGATTAAATCGTTGGGCTATCATCCAACAATTTAAACGAATGTCACTATATTATTTTAATGCGGATAGAAGTATTTAGTTTATTAGGCTATCATCCAACAACCTAAAGACTTCCCATTCAATTAAATCGTCGGGATATCATCCAACAATTTATTTGAATACCGCTCTAGTATTTTGACATGGATAGAAGTTTTATCTTATTGGGCTACCATCCAACAATTTAAAGACTTCAAATTTGTTTAAAACATTAGACTACCATCTAACGATTTAAACAAATTTCATCCAAGTTTATTATGAAAAACATTTTTTAAAAAATCTCGACGTTGGGTCGAGGTTTGAGAAGAAATCTCGACGTTGGATCGAGGTTTATTGAAAGTGTTTTAAATGCTTGGTGAATGGAGAAAGAAGAGTTTGGCATGTGGACCAAGGCGCGAGAGATGGAAGAAGATCGAAATAATTGGGAATATTCATGAAAGCATAGATAAATCGAGCAAATGAATTAAAAGCCCATACAAGGTGGCTAGCGCGAATGATAAGGCAATTGACAATTGTGTAGGTGCATGCGCGAAATAAAGTTAATCAACTAATTAAACAAAATTTAATCGAGTAATTAGTTTAATAAAATTAATTAGATGGACTAATCAATTTTGAATAACCTAATTAGATAATTAAATAATGTTTAACTAATCAATTAAGGTCTCATTGTAAACCCAAGAGTAAGCATGGTGTGTGCACATATGTGTGGCGGTTGTGACGCTTCAAAGCTTTGTCAACTCAAGGTATGAAAATGGCTTATGTCTTTTGATGAACTGAGCATGGTCGGGAATTTCTGAAACCAATTCTTTGAGCTGAGAAGGTACACTCATGAAGTTGATTCGGATATTCTTTCTAGAAGCCATAATCCCTACAAAACAGAGCAAAGATAAATCCCTAGGTCCTTGAAATAGTTAGAAATGATATGCAATGCGATGATGTCATGATGTCATGTTTAGCACACACAAACAATTCACACAATGAGCCTAGGTTTAAGGCTTGCATGAGGTATAGGTGATTACCCCACCAAAATTTTGAGTTGGTTCATCCTGTCCTATAATAGTAACCGGGTTCTAGGAATCTCATATCATTGATCTTTCTCATAGGCGTTTATTTCAATACGACTACCAAGTGGTCGACCGAAAATATCCCAAAAGTCTGATCTTAATGAGCGTAGCATCGAGTATCAGCCAACCTTAGTCTGCACCAAAGCCGACAATCTCATTACCTTCTAATGGCCAAGATGGTTCAATTAAGGTTCTAAAATTTTAGTTAGTGCTGATGACACCACGCAGGCGGACATACGCCTTTCACCGCCAGACTTTGCTTCAGTTGCACTAACAACATGGCCGAATTGTAATACGGTGAACTGACTTTGTAGGTTTTTGTATCGCAAATGTGCGGATAGCAAGAGTCGCCACCGACTTTTCTTTTATCCAATTAAGGGAAGGTGAAAAGAACAGGAAAAGACCTTCGTTAGATTCTGAGTAAGGGAGAAGGTTATGAAAAGGGAAGGTATTAGCACCCCTTTCCATCCGTAGTTATCTACGGGCTCTTAGTTGCTCTTAGATCACTTTAAAATTGTGTTTTCTGTATGTTTGAAAAAATAAGTTTTGAAAAGACATTTCGCTTTGAATTTGTAATGATTCACGTAGGAATGTATACAAAGTGTTTGGAAATGTTTTGTTTTTGAAAAGAGTTTGAACTTTGACAAAAGTATGAGGTGTGAAAAGTATTTGATTTGAGCAAGCAACTAAAAGTCTTATTACCTACTCAGAGTTGGTCGTTTTCGTATTATTTTATGTTCCTTTAGAATAACACTATCTATACCATTAGTTGGTAGGCAACTCTATTCGTTGGATGTAAGCGGGACATTCGAAGGGACATCGGATGGTCATAGAAGGCAACTTGTAGGAAATATCCTAGCACATTCGAAGGGACGATCATAATTTTTCGTAGGCGACAATCGAGTGTCAAGATCATGTATTCGTAGGCGACATCGTGGGTCTATGATCTTTGTATCGAAGGGACTATGATGATTTGCTTGAAGGCAACAGTGCTAGAATACCTCTACGTTCGAGGGACATGACCATTTGAATTCGTAAAGGCAACGAGAGAGAATTACCCTAAGGGGTGCACGTGTGAAAAGAGTGTGTTGATTCGAATATTTTTATCTTGAAATTATGAGTGATCTACGTTCGTTTTATCTTGCCATACACGCCTAATTACTAGCAGTTTATAGGGTGCGGAAATTAAATTGCGGAAATATAAAGTGCGGAAAATAAATCCTACGCTATTACATGGCTTTGGGGCAAATACATAATTTAAAATGCGGAAAATAAAAGTCCTAATTAAACTATTACATCCCATAGGAAATTACATAATATGAAAAGAAAACGATAAAAAATTGTCCGAAACGAGATAACCTGCGAACAGATGAAAAATCGGGAAATACCAGAAAATTGAATAAGAGGAAAATGTTAGTAAAAATAATAATTTTGAATGAGAAAAGTTTTCATGCTGGAAATAATATTAATATGCTAAAATAATTTTTTGGGATTTTTTGGAGTTAATTTAATAATTAAAAATCAATTAAAAGTGATTTAAATGACAAAATTGAAATTAAATTAAATATGCATGCAAAAATAATATTTTTAATTTTAAAAATTAAATAAACATTTTTCTGACATGTATGCAAAAAATAAATATTTTTGGTGTTTTTTAAATGCATGATAAAAATTATGAAAGATAAATTAAATTAACATGAAAATATTAAAGAAAATAAGAAAATAGAAAAAAAATGCAAAACATGTAAAAATCACTTTGCCATGGCTGGGAATCGAACTCAGGACCTTGCCTTCACAACCCCACGCCTTTACCAACCGAACCAGAGTGCACACGTGTTATGGAAACGGAGCGAATGGTTTGTAAACGAGTGTCATCTCCTGATTGCCCAGAATCACGCGCCAAGCTTCATCTTCTTCGTTTTGAATTTTTGAAAAGGTAGCGTCGGCCTCAGTGCGACACTATAATCCCTGCAATTCTCAAAATCTCATACACGTAATATAAATTAATTGTGAGTACATGAATCGATTGCAAATTGAATTCTAAACACGATGGTGGTGGTCTTATAGTCAAATTTATCCGTTTTAAAGAAGCCCTAATTTGAGACCGAAAACCCTAGCAATGGTGATTCGTGTTCTAGGCCATGGAAATTCAATCAAACCACCCAGAAAGCTTCCAAGCTTCGTTCTAATCACAAAAACAACAACAAAACATGTTAAAAATGCATGGATAATGGAAATCGATTTTGGAAGAAGTTTGACAAACCGAAATCGTGTTCTTGCAATTCTTGATGTTTTTGGACAATGTAAAGGTCTGGGATGCTTCAAGGGATGTCAAGGAACGTGTTTGGATCCTCAAAACCAATTGAAACAAGCTGGAACAAGGGCTGCTAGTTACTTGAAAGGCACAGTTTTTTTGAGTTAGGTTAGGGTTCCTCCAAGCAATTTTTCTGTTCTCATTCATGTGATATGTCTTGTATATTTATAGTGGATGGAAATTGAGCTGATTTGAGGAAGAAATAATCATCAATCAATGCAAAGATTATTTGATTTTGTACAAAATCAAATCTTATCTTTTTTGATCAATTTTCATCAATTCGTTGCCATATCAAACCAAATTTCGAAATTTGCCAGCTTTCTTGGGTTACTTGGATCTCAAGGATGAGAGAAAAATCAATTTTGCAATTAATTTTGATTTTATACCTTATTTTTGAATTTAATTTGTATTTAAATGAATAAAATCCAAATTAAATAGAAAAATAAAGTAAAAATTCGTGGCATTGGGCTTGGATGTTCCAAATTGTATAAGGAACAAGTTTGAATGAATAAAAACTAGGCCCATTTGCAAAATTCTTGATTTTTACAAGTATCTCTCTTTGTGCACTTCTTCAAAATTTCCCAACTTCTGAATGGTGTATCTTGCTCAATTTTCCACATTTTTGAGTGTTCTTGGACTTTTTAGAAATCTATAAGAGCCCTCTAACCAACATCTTTGGTTTCATCTCAATTGGAGTTTCCATGCTCAATATATCTTCAAAACAAAAAGTTGACTTTTTGTTGACTTTGAAAAGGACCTATAATGTTTTGATCCATACCTTCCAAATGAAGCATTTTTTGAACATTCTTGTGAGACATGAAATTGTAGAGAATGGAATTTCCTTCAAAACAAGAGGTGGTGTAAAAATTTCTGAGAAAGTATGAAGAAGTTATGCTCAGTCAAAGTTTGGTTGACTTTTCACTAAGAAACCCTAATTTGGAAAGTTTGAGTTTTGAGCAAGTCTTGAGTTTTCTTGATGAATCATGATCAACCCTTGATCAAATGATGAATGTAACTTCAAAATGAGGATGTTGACCAAAATTCATGAAGTTTGACTGTATGTTGACCACAGTTGACTTTTTGTCCAATACAACTGATTTTCAACCATCTGAGCAATTGTTTGAGCAAACTTGGCTTGTGAAGCTTGAATTTTGTCATGGAGAATCTTTGAAGCATATGAGGAGGCATGATGACCATTGGAGATGTTGGAAGTCCATCTGGATCTAAGAATTATCAAACCCTAGTTTGGGTTGATTGTCTAGGAGAGAGTTTGTCTGATCAACCCTTGAGGAATCCTTGAGTATGGATGTATGAAATATCTCGAGAAGATGGAGGGCAAATTTTGGGGTATGACAGCTGCCCCTGTTCAATCTTCTTGTACTGGAAGGGTTAGATTGGCATGCTCGCCTTTCGTGACCTGGAGGTAGAAGATGATTGAACACTCGAGTACACCTGAAAATTCGCACTCGCTGTTGGTTGATGATGCAGGAATGGGCTTATAGATGCCATTTGGAAAAGCTGGAGATTTCGCTGGGGAATGAGTCGTACGCTAGACTCAAGATTGTTGATAGGAGAACTGACGGGGATGGGCTTAAGATGCCATCTGGAAAAAACGATGCTGGGAGTGAGCCGTACGCTAGGCTCGGTAGACGTTCTGGAAGTGAAGGGAGCAGGGAGATGGGCTTAAGATGCCATCCGGAGGGAGTCGTACGTTAGACTTCGTGCTCATCTTTGAATGAAGTTATTGGTTTGTATTGGTTTTTTAACCAAATATGCAGCATTCTGAAAGTGGAGAAATGTTGACAAATATTCGGAGATGGGCTTAAGATGCCATCCAAGGCAACTGAGTCGTACGCCAGGCTCTGTAGTTGCTATTGATAATAAGAGAGGGTCAGAATAAATCTTCGTGCTGATTACTCTGAGGGGGTAGTAGTTGGCAAAATGCGGATATCTTCCCTGTTGTGCATCGGGTATTGATCCTTGCTATCGGAGGATAACTTGTGATCGTTCGGATAGGGTTTCCTGTCTGGCTTTGGGTATTAATCCTGGATCAGTTGTCGGAGGACAACCAGGGTGGTCTTTCAGATAGTTTTCCCATCTGGATTTGGGTCTTAATCCTGGACAAGTTGTCGGAGGACAACCAGGGTGGTCTTTCAGATAGTTTTCCCGTCTGGCTTCGGGCATTAATCCTGGACCTGTTGTCGGAGGACAACTAGGGCGGTCTTTCAGATAGTTCTCCCGTCTGGATTCGGGTATTAATCCTGGACCTGTTTGCGTCAGAAGTGATTTTCACCTGTTTTGGAGAAAATAAGAGAAACTTTGATAGAATATTGTTAGTCTTATGCAAGGAATGATGCATGACAATGTGTATGAATGGCATATGCATAAATTATGACTCTATGAGAAATATATGAATGATAGATGTGGTGGTATTTCAAAACATATCCATCTTGAGGGAGATGCAGATGTTCTGCTTGAGGATTTCTGACTTCTATTTGGGGACGGAACAGATGGAGACCCTGAGAAGAAAGAAAACTTTGATTCCTCTGATGCACTATCTGACCAAGTCTTGGGCCTAGATTTTGTTGAGGATGGTAGAGATCGAGAAACACGTTGTTGAGGATCTCATACATAGACCCTGCTGGGGAGAGTCTAGGGGGTACTCTACTGGGCATCTTGCGTGTAAATCCTGCTGGAGAGTGTTTGATAGTTGCTTGGAGACCGGGTTAGAAGGATCTGGAGCCTGTTGACATCTCTGGCTGAGGTATAAAAGACGTAGGTTTCCTCCGATGCACTATCTGACCAAGTTTCAAGTCTGGATACTGTTGCTGGGGAAAAGGGGAATTGCTTGAGAGATATTCTGCTGGGGATAAATACCTCGGCTGGGAATCTATTGCTTGACGACTGGTGCAATCCGGTTGAGTTGAGTGGGATCACTGCTCAGGGACTGATGCGTACTCCACTGGGGAAGGTGAGTGACACCTCTGTGGGGATCATGCTCTGCAGGGGAATGCATTGGTGACTTTCATCGTCATCTCAATTCCTGGAGCCTGTAGCAATTACTTTTGTATGCTCACTTTTCGCATGTTTGTAAATAGATTTTTATTGTCAGATGCATATAATCATTCAAAGCAAACATTAGACTTTATGCAAACGGCAACAACAAAAATTGTAAAGAGAAAGAAACTTGTATTTATTTGAAAAGCGGCGTATGGCCAAGTAGTCTGTATACAAGAAAAGTAAAAAGCTATGCGGAAACAATCTCGTTAAGTTCCAACTATGCTAGTACTCATATATTTCAACTATCTCATCTCCTTGCTGTCAGTAGAAAGTGAGTGAATCGATTTTCGCCATTTGAATCTTGAATGCTGATAATAGTCTGGAAGTAAGATGATCGGGACGAGACATAGTCGTACGCTTAAATCCCTAACTTTTGCCTAGACCGCCCTTTCGGGTTTTCAGTCTACCGGGATACCCTTTTTTGCCCAAGCCGCCTTTTCAGGTTTTCGACTTGCCGGGTGTACATGTTTTCGTATATCCTTAACTTTTGCCCGAACCCTTTTGGTTCGCCAGGATGCCCTTATTTTTGCCTAGGCCAGTCGACCTAGCCAGGATGCTCTTTTATGCGTAGTATTTTTTGACTATGTCTGCGTTCACAGGGTGTGAGAAGTCCTCACCATCCATGGTGCTAAGTATCATAGCTCCGCCGGAAAATACTATTTTGACTACAAATGGTCCCTCGTAGGTGGGAGTCCATTTGCCCCTGGGATCACCTTGTGGAAGAATGATGCGCTTGACTACTAGATCACCGACCTGGTAGACTCGGTGCTTGACCTTCTTGTTAAATGCTCTGATCATTCGCTTCTGATAGATCTGTCCATGGCAGATGGACGCGAGTCGTTTCTCGTCAATCAAGTTAATCTGGTCAAGGCGAGTCTGGACCCAATCGTCTTCGCCTAACTCTGTGTCCTGGAGGACTCTAGTTGAGGGTATCTGAACCTCGATTGGTAGGACTGCCTCCATACCGTATACAAGATAGAAGGGGGTTGCCCCTGTTGATGTTCGTACTGTAGTACGGTAACCATGAAGAGAAAATGGTAGCATCTCATGCCAATCTTTGTAAGTCACTGTCATCTTCTGTATAATCTTCTTAATGTTCTTGTTGGCGGCTTCCACTGCGCCATTCATCTTAGACCGATAAGGAGAAGAATTGTGGTGTTTGATCTTAAACTGCGTGCAGAGTTCGGTGATCATCTTGTTGTTGAGATTAGAGTCGTTATCTGTGATAATTCTTTCAGGAGTGCCATACCGACAGATAAGATTATGTTTGATGAATCGAGCCACGACATTCTTGGTAACAGACGCGAACGAGGCTGCCTCTACCCACTTGGTGAAATAGTCAATTGCCACAAGGATGAAACGATGTCCATTGGAAGCCGTGGGCTTGATTTCTCCGATCATGTCAATGCCCCACAATGCAAAAGGCCAAGGAGCTGTTAGAACATTCAGAGGTACTGGAGGTACGTGCACTTTGTCTGCATAAATCTGGCATTTGTGACAAGATCGAGCGTAGTGGTGACAATTAGCTTCCCTGGTGGACCAATAGTAACCTGTTCTCAAAATCTTCTTAGCCATGGTGTGTCCACTGGAGTGGGTACCAAATGCGCCTTCGTGTAACTCTCCCATAATTCGTTCTGCTGTTTTCCGGTCTACACAGCGGAGTAAGTGAAGCAACTCGATTTTCAAAAATCATTTAAATTTGAATTTTCAAAATGGTGAAATCGCAACCTAATTTTATTTGTTCTAAAAGAAGAACGGGAAAATATAGATAAAACCCACGAGAGAAAAGGATAAGATGGTCTACGAGATTAAAAAGCATGGATTCGGGAGTCGGTTACGCAAGAGGAAGGTATTAGCACCTCTTACGTCCATCGTACTCGATGGGACCCATTTAGTTCGAAATGTGTTTGTGTGTGAAATCGCTAATTTCTAAGTCATGAATAAGAAAAGGCGTTTGTTTATTATTATTTTGAGTTTGACACGGTTTTGAATCCACGTGCCTACGTATTCCCTCGTGCAATGGGAAAGTCAAAACTCCGTAGTTCTTCTTGAAAATGATTGTTTGTTGATTGATTTTAAATGAAAAGACAAGTCGTCATTTATAAAGGGGAAGACTCGTCTAACGTCCACAAGGTGTGATAAAGAATAAAGGACTACGCACCAACAATGAGGGAGGGTTTGAGAACACCTCTAGTACTCAATTGGAGAAGTCGAAAACCTTGGGAATAGAGGAAGAAACATCTCATTTATAAATGAATCATGTCTAATCTTGAAAAGGGTTTAAAGGTAAATGGTGCTTGAAGCGCACAAAAGATATTGAATGTGTTAGAATTGATTTTAAATTGTGGATGACAAGTATCAAAATGTTAGGCTATCATCTAACGATTCGAATACTCGAAATTGGCGAGTGACTTCAACCAATCATCTCTCATCCCAAAAAGTTTATTATGAAAAGGGTGAGGTGAAACAAAGTTCACATTTATTAAGTGTATGGAATAAAGTATTTAAGTCATTGGGCTATCCTCTAATGGCCCAAATACTCTACATTTTAATTAAATCGTCGGGCTATCATCCAACAATTTAATTAAATACCATAGCACTATGTTTTTTTGTTTTAGAACATGGATTTGAAGTTTCTCAATTTATTAGGCTATCATCTAATCAATTAGAAACTTCGATTCGTTTTAATCGTTAGGCTAACATCTAACTATTAAAACAAATCTTATCCAAATGTTCTCTTTTTTTGTAAAAAAATTCATTTTTGAAAATAACTCGACGATGGATCGAGGTTTGAGAAGAAGACTCGACGTTGGGTCGAGTTTTATTAAAAGTGTTTTAAATGCTTGGTGAATGGGGAAAGAATAGGATCGAGATAATTGTAAATCACAAGTAAAATCGACAAAGCCCATACAAGGTGGCCAACCTAAGTATAAAATAATTAAATTACATGTGTACTAGCAAAGTGGGTTAGTCTACTAAGACGACCAATTGGGACAATTGATTGAAATAGGCTCACTGTAAGAAGGCCCAGGATCAAGCGTACATGTGTGCACGTGTGGTCATCACGACGCTTCATAGCTTTGTCGACTTACGGGTTTAAAAATGATTTACAATTATTAGTTTAAAAATGATGTTTTTTTTTGGTTTTGTGTAAGTGACAGTTAAATTAAAATAAAATAAATGTGCACTAGATAATTATTACAAGAATTGTTTTTTGGGAGAGGGATACATCAATTATAAATGGGGATTAAACGGTAAAATAAAATAGAAAGCGGTAAATTAGTTACAATGCAACAAGGGGATTGGGGTACAATTTTTCGAATGGGGATGACGGAAATAAATTACAAGTTCAAATAAATGTAAAAGAAAAACGAATTAAATTCATAGGAAAATAATAATTATTAAAAATTTAAGATCACTAAATTAATCCTAATTAAAAAAAAATCTAAAGATATTAAAGTAATACTAAACCAACTATAAAGTCTAAGATTATAAAAATAATTTCAAAAATTATTAAACAAGATTTAAAGTAGATTAAAATTCTAAACTTGCAAAATTAAATCTAAAATAAATAAAAATTCTAAAGTGGCTAAAACTAAAGCTAAATCAAATAAAAATTATTAAATAGTTAAATATAAAATATATAAAGATTCTAAAGTTAGTAAATTAAATCTAAATCAAATAAATATTCTAAAGTTTACTAAATTAAATATAAACTAAATCAAATCCTAAATTTACTTAATTGAATCTAAATTAAATAAAACTTTTAAGTTACTGAATTAAATCTAAATAAAATAAGATCCTAAAATTTACTAAACTAAATCTAAATCTAAATCAAAATAAAGAATGTTAAAATACCTAGAAATAGAAAATATTTTTGACATTTTAAAGATATTTTGAAGAAATAAAGCAATTTGTGATCTTTTCTAGTCTTTCTAAAAACTTATGAGAGACATTATTTTTTATCAAAATTATTAAAGAAATAAAATAAAAGAAAATGGCCTGGAAGAGGTGTAAAATTCGAAACAGGGTAATGTTAAGTAAAAAAAAAAGCGCTGGGCCTTATGGTCAAATCAGATTAGGCCCAATATTAAATAAAATGGCAAAAAAAACCCTAAAAATGATGCATCAGCCGCCACTTGTTCTCTTGTTTTTTTTTTCTAAAAAAATATTCTCATTAAAATTACATTAATTATTATTATTATCTCAAAAATAAATGAATAATTAAAAGATTGCATTTAGAAAATAGAAGAAAGAAACTCAGTTCTCTCTCTTTCTCACGAGCCTCTCTCTTGCTTTCTAACTTCACCGCTTCCTCTGTTCGTTCCAAATACTTCCTCTGTTCTCACGGTTCCAACATAATCGAAAAGCAAATATCATGAGCAAACAACAACACCCTTTACCCACCGAAACCCTAACCCCAAATCAAGTTTTAGATATGTAATTTACAAGTTCATGGAGTACAAGATACTACAGCAAAACAAAAAGGGAACGCGGAAAGATAAGAGGTTACATCGATGAAGAAGGTATTTTTGTTTTGCTTCAGATTCTTGTTCGATCTACTTTTTGTCCTTTGTGTGTTGATTGTTGTTCCGAATCTGCTTGTGATTTGCGTTTCGGATCTGGGAAATTCTGAGTTCTATTTTGAATTTTTGGAAATTTTGTGGTTCTGTGAAGGTTGATGGAAGTATATTTAGCAGAAGTTTGGCGTAGTATTTGTGAGTGATTTTCGATGGATGATGGGATAAGGGGATGAATTTGTATGACGGTGAGGTTGCAGCGGATGGTATTGGCTTTCGTTGGAAACAGAGGTGGGTTCTGGAAGAAGTTGATTTTGGGTTCGTGAAGGAACGTGAGGGTCCGAGTTTATGGAAGTGGTTTATTTTTTCTTCCCCCTTCGTCTTTTGTTAAGTGTCTGTTATATAGCTGAGGAAATGTGAGGGTAATGAGGGAATTTGAGTGAGGGCAGAATGGAGAATTGGGAAAAACTTAGTGAGGAAGGATAATAGTACAAGTAGTGGAGGAAAATGAAATTGCAAGCTGTAGAAATTGTACAAGATTTGTTGTGAGTTTTGTAAGGGTCTGTACTGATTTTGTGTTGTAATTTGCAGGGATTTGCACAGGAAGTGGTGGAATGGTGAGGACCGAATGGTGTGGTGGAATTATGCTGATTCTCTTTGAAATTGTTTTGCAGGTTGGTACAAGATTGTACAAGAGGTGGTGGAATGAATTGTGTAATTGTACAAATGTGAGCTGTCCATACTGATTTTTTTTGAATTTGCAGGTACAAAAAATCAAGTTGTGGGATGGTGGAAAATGTGGGATTGAAATGAGAGTGGAATTGTACAAACCTTGTATGTTTTTTTGTAGTGCAGGTTAATGATATGGTGACATGAAAATATTAGGATGTTATGGATGAGAGGAAACACAACCTAAAGAGCTAGCAAACAAAATAATTACTACTCATCAAAATATGAAAATATATATTCTCTGCCCTCATTTAATTTTTACCTTTAATTGTGACTATCAATCATTATTGTGAAAATGCAAAATACCTATGCAACTTTTTTATTTTTTCTTTTACTGGTGTATAACAAAATTTGACAGTAACTACTATTATTATTAATTTCTACTGATGTGAATGGTAATTGGTTATATGTAAAAAATAAAAATTAATTGTAAAACTTGGCCTTGCTTTAATTATATATTAAAGGTTGAAACAATTAAAAATAAGAAGTAAAAAGATATCCAATATAAAAGAAAAAAATAACGCAAAGTGTGTACGCCCTTAACATGATTAAAATAGATTGCAGTAAATCAAGTGCTATAATGATTTTTATTATTATAATAACATAAGTACTATTTAAAATGAGAATAAACCTATCATTACTATATTGTTATTATTACAAATTATAAACAAATTCCAAAGGTGAACGAAAATATTATAATTGTCTTAAAAAATAAAAATAAAATTTTAAATAAAACTAAACTAATTATTAATAAAAATAAAATTAGAAATTATTTTCAATGGGGAAAGATTTTATTTAATTCAAATTTTTAAATAAAAAAACAAAAATCAAGCATGAAATAATCTATAAATACAAACATAATTACTATTAAAAACAAAACATTGTTATTTAGAAAAAGAACAAAATTCCTTTTAATTCTTATTTGATTATTTAACTAATAGAAATTATTTAGTAAAACCTTACCAAATAATTAGAATTAATCAAATATTAAAAATAAAAATTAAAGTGAGAAAGGATGCAAATGCAATGAGTGAATGACTGTTCTTTTTAATATAAATACAATGCAAGTAGAAAAAATAGCAGGGTAAAATTTGGGGTGCAACAGTTGCCCCTATTTAAATATCTTCGACCAGATGATATGAAGATGATCAAGCTTCATATTATCGCAGTGGGAGATAGTTAAATATCAAAAACCCAAAATTTTGCCCTGAGATGCAATGGGTATGCTGTGAATAAAATATAATGAGAAAAGTGCTGAATGCAAATTTTTTTTTGACATATTTTTTGAATGATCTATGATATGAGACAGACTCTATGGTAATTTGTGGTAATTATTGGGAGACTTTGAAACTAGAAATCTGTGGTAGATAATCAGATTTTAAACAGATCTGAAGTTACATCAGAGAAATAAACTGGAAAGGACAATCAGATTTTAAACAGATCCGAAGCTACATCAGAGAAATAAACTGAAAAGACAATCGATTTTAAACAGATCGAAGCTACATCGGAAATAAACTGAAAAGACAATCGATTTTAAACAGATCCGAAGCTACATCGAGAAATAAATTGAAAAGACAATCGATTTTAAAGATCGAAGCTACATCGGAAATAAACGGAAAAGACAATCGATTTTAACAGATCGAAGCTACATCGAGAAATAAACGGAAAAGACAATCGATTCTAAACAGATCGAAGCTACATCAGGGAAATAAATTGGAAAAGACAATCAGATTTTAAACAGATCTGAAGCTACATCAGGGAAATAAACTGGAAAAGACAATCAGATTTTAAACAGATCTGAAGCTACATCAGGGAAATAAATTGGAAAAGACAGTCAGATTTTAAACAGATCTGAAGCTACATCAGTGAAATAAACTGGAAAAGACAATCAGATTTTAAACAGATCGAAGCTACATCGAGAAATAAACTGAAAAGACAATCGATTTTAAACAGATCGAAGCTACATCGAGAAATAAACGAAAAGACAATCGATTTTAAACAGATCGAAGCTACATCGAGAAATAAGCGAAAAGACAATCGATTTTAAACAGATCGAAGCTACATCGAGAAATAAACTGAAAAGACAATCGATTTTAACAGATCCGAAGCTACATCGAGAAATAAACTGGAAAAGACAGTCAGATTTTAAACAGATCTGAAGCTACATCAGAGAAATAAATTGGAAAAGACAGTCAGATTTTAAACAGATCTGAAGCTACATCAGAGAAACAAACTGGAAAAGACAGTCAGATTTTAAACAGATCTGACACTACATTAGAGAAACCTTTGGGTGGGTACCAGGTAAGTTGGATTTAGACCGCAAGGTAAGACATTGATTGTAACAAGACCTCGGGAAAATGCAAATGAGGATAAAACACTCTTGCCATGCATGATATATGAATTTTGTGATGCATGATATATAAATGATCTATGCATGTAGTATGTAATGCAGACGTTTATGACAATGGAGATTGACTCATTTGTGGAGGTAAGATGGGAACTCTGATTCCTCAACACGGAGAACACTACCAACTCTGCTTAGAGACAAAATGTCTTGAGAAACACTTATAACACACTTGCAAATTGTATTGAAATGATGATCCTTGGAGGAAGGATGCCGCTTAAGGATTTCCCAGTTAGTCGATTATTGAGGATAAACCGATCATGGCTTCAACTCTTGAAATGACTGAGGGGAAAGGAGTGCCCTGATATAAGTCTTGAAAAAAGATCTTCTGAGCATGATTTGCATTGAGCAACAAATCTTGAATTGATTCACAACAGGATCCAAAAAATACTTGCCCCTGATTAGGATCACTGACCAAGTTTCCTAACAGTTTGTACTTCCTTGATGATGAGGAAAACTTGTTTACAAGCAAAAATTGTTTATTCAAACATGGTAAATTTAATGCAAAGTTCATGCAAAAGTTTTGAAATAAAAATCATTTTGAGATGATTTAATTGCTGTATAGAAAATGGATCACTGGTTAAAACACAACAGTTTTAAAAAAATTTAAAAGGTGAAAGAGAAAACCAATGTATGGATATACCAAGACAGTTGATTTGCAAAAAATCTTAGGAGTCATATTACGCAACCTTGCTGTAGTATACTTTCAAAAGAAACCTGGCTTCAATTAGGTCTTTTGAGGGTTGTAACGTGGTCTGGTTCACGGTTTAAGAAATAAAGGATAAAGGCTCAAAATTATTTGTACCCAACCCAATCTTCGTGATGTTCTTCAGTCCTACGCTCAGTTAACTCAGATTGTGCATTTTAGTTCCAATTGATTTTGGATTGTACACTGATAGTGATGATGGCTCAGAAGTTGATAGATTCTTGAAATAGCAGTCACTTCTTTTTGCAACATTTGTTGTTTGAGGACTTTTGTCAACTCTTGTTTTGAATTTCGTCATCCCTAACTTTTGCCTGAACCGTTCCGCTTTAGATTGCGGTCAGCGGGATGCCCTAAATTTTTTTTATATATATTTTGGAAAGACAGTGACTGCTTGACTTTTATGATTACGGGGAACCATCATCATCACTTTTGACTTGGATGACAACTTCGACACTTATTTGATGTGTGCGAAGGGAACCTGATTGCGACCTTTATTGAAGTGTCTTGAATGAATGCACAACCGAATTAACTTAGAACTACCCTGCCCCAGGTTAAAATTGCGGGTTTTTTCGTATAGAAAGAAACTCCAACTTCTAGGCTCGAAGGGGTTGACAAGGGATTAACTTCCTTATTTCTCCAGTGTTTGAGAATTGAAACAATGCTTGTATATCATCAGCAAAGTTTTATTCGAAAGCATACCAACAACAATTATGGGTATCTTGTTTTTATCATCCTCCCTCCAATCTTTGCAAAAACAAGAGTTTGGTAAAGAAATTAAATAGGGAAGATATATAGTTTTGAAAGTGATAAATATAGATGATTTAAATCAAAATAGTGCAATTCTCATTTCATTAAAATCAACATGAAAGTACAAACAAAATTTGAAAGCAACAATTTAACATAAACAGGAAAAATGCAAACAGAAAGGAAACATGGCTTAGTGACTAATCAATTACAAGGATGAGTGTCTGTCAAACACGGCTTTACGAGGTAACTTGAGATATTGTGACCCATCAGCTAGTTGATCTTATCTCTTGGTCTCGTTGAATTTCTTCCATAGTTTTCGAACCATGCTTCAAATCCAAAATGTTGAGGAATCGGTTTGACAATGATAAACAACCAAGATGGAGAGATTTAAATGAGTGTTTGACAACTTGAATGTATGCATGAAATATGCAAATGGATGCAATGAAATATAATGTCATCAATGTGAAAGATGTGATGAAATGCAATGTCACATATACAAATGGAATGCAACATAATGATAGGTTCACAGAGACGTGAAATAGGGATGATACAGGCAATCCAGAACAACTTAATCAGGTGGGATCCTATGATAGGATGGCTTTAAGTTTTCTACCCAAATTCCCCACAGGATGGTTTTAAGGTTTTTGCTAAGTGTTCCTCAGAGTCTCAGATCCCCTTTTAACAAGCACTATCATCATGCAAGAGGCCTACATGGTAATAGTATTTGGAAAAGTATACCCCAAGAAACGGCTCTTAACGGGATACTCAAAATATTTTGAGTGGTCGGTCTAGGTTTGGATATCATGAACAAACTTAGAGTTATAGGTCATTTGTCCAAAGATTGATGTCCTGCGCTATCGTGCGGGCCAACAACCTCCTTAAAACAACCAACTCTAAGCCGGAGTCTTCGCTTCGGTCCAACAAGACAATGGAGACAGGGGGACCTAGGCTACGCAACCCCTCTATTCCTAAAAAGGTGACCTAGAAGCATGGGTAGTGGGCTTATCTATGTATCAATAATCCCATCATGAATTCCCACACAAATAAATATATACACATGATAGTAAATGAAGCATAGGGAATAAATGACTGAAACATAAACAAGAGATAAAATACAAATAAGAAAGTAAAATACAATGATAAACACACAAAGAACTAAACTAGGGTTAACTCGCTTGAGAAATTGTCCCCAGTGAAGTCGCCAACTAAAGCAACTCGATTTTCAAAAATCATTTAAATTTGAATTTTCAAAACGGTGAAATCGCAACCTAATTTTATTTGTTCTAAAAGAAGAACGGGAAAATATAGATAAAACCCACGAGAGAAAAGGATAAGATGGTCTACGAGATTAAAAAGCATGGATTCGGGAGTCGGTTACGCAAGAGGAAGGTATTAGCACCTCTTACGTCCATCGTACTCGATGGGACCCATTTAGTTCGAAATGTGTTTGTGTGTGCAATCGCTAATTTTTAAGTCATGAATAAGAAAAGGCGTTTGTTTATTATTATTTTGAGTTTGACACGGTTTTGAATCCGCGTGCCTACGTATTCCCTCGTGCAATGGGAAAGTCAAAACTCCGTAGTTCTTCTTGAAAATGATTGTTTGTTGATTGATTTTAAATGAAAAGACAAGTCGTCATTTTTAAAGGGGAAGACTCGTCTAACGTCCACAAGGTATGATAAAGAATAAAGGACTACGCACCAACAATGAGGGAGGGTTTGAGAACACCTCTAGTACTCAAGTGGAGAAGTCGAAAACCTTGGGAATAGAGGAAGAAACATCTCATTTATAAATGAATCATGTCTAATCTTGAAAAGGGTTTAAAGGTAAATGGTGCTTGGAGCGCACAAAAGATATTGAATGTGTTAGAATTGATTTTAAATTGTGGATGACAAGTATCAAAACGTTAGGCTATCATCTAACGATTCGAATACTCGAAATTGGCGAGTGACTTCAACCAATCATCTCTCATCCCAAAAAGTTTATTATGAAAAGGGTGAGGTGAAACAAAGTTCACATTTATTAAGTGTATGGAATAAAGTATTTAAGTCATTGGGCTATCCTCTAATGGCCCAAATACTCTACATTTTAATTAAATCATCGGGCTATCATCCAACAATTTAATTAAATACCATAGCACTATGTTTTTTTGTGTTAGAACATGGATTTGAAGTTTCTCAATTTATTAGGCTATCATCTAATCAATTAGAAACTTTGATTCGTTTTAATCGTTAGGCTAACATCTAACTATTAAAACAAATCTTATCCATATGTTCTCTTTTTTGGTAAAAAAATTCATTTTTGAAAATAACTCGACGTTGGATCGAGGTTTGAGAAGAAGACTCGACGTTGGGTTGAGTTTTATTAAAAGTGTTTTAAATGCTTGGTGAATGGGGAAAGAATAGGATCGAGATAATTGTAAATCACAAGTAAAATCGACAAAGCCCATACAAGGTGGCCAACCTAAGTATAAAATAATTAAATTACATGTGTACTAGCAAAGTGGGCTAGTCTACTAAGACGACCAATTGGGACAATTGATCAAAATAGGCTCACTGTAAGAAGGCCCAGGATCAAGCGTACATGTGTGCATGTGTGGTCATCGCGACGCTTCATAGCTTTATCGACTTACGGGTTTAAAAATGATTTACAATTATTAGTTTAAAAATGATGTTTTTTTTTTGGTTTTGTGTAAGTGACAGTTAAATTAAAATAAAATAAATGTGCACTAGATAATTATTACAAGAATTGTTTTTTGGGAGAGGGATACATCAATTATAAATGGGGATTAAACGGTAAAATAAAATAGAAAGCGGTAAATTAGTTACAATGCAACAAGGGGATTGGGGTACAATTTTTCGAATGGGGATGACGGAAATAAATTACAAGTTCAAATAAATGTAAAAGAAAAACGAATTAAATTCATAGGAAAATAATAATTATTAAAAATTTAAGACCACTAAATTAATCCTAATTAAAAAAAATCTAAAGATATTAAAGTAATACTAAACAAACTATAAAGTCTAAGATTATAAAAATAATTTCAAAAATTATTAAACAAGATTTAAAGTAGATTAAAATTCTAAACTTGCAAAATTAAATCTAAAATAAATAAAAATTCTAAAGTGGCTAAAACTAAAGCTAAATCAAATAAAAATTATTAAATAATTAAATATAAAATATATAAAGATTCTAAAGTTAGTAAATTAAATCTAAATCAAATAAATATTCTAAAGTTTACTAAATTAAATATAAACTAAATCAAATCCTAAATTTACTTAATTGAATCTAAATTAAATAAAACTTTTAAGTTACTGAATTAAATCTAAATAAAATAAGATCCTAAAATTTACTAAACTAAATCTAAATCTAAATCAAAATAAAGAATGTTAAAATACCTAGAAATAGAAAATATTTTTGACATTTTAAAGATATTTTGAAGAAATAAAGCAATTTGTGATCTTTTCTAGTCTTTCTAAAAACTTATGAGAGACATTATTTTTTATCAAAATTATTAAAGAAATAAAATAAAAGAAAATGGCCTGGAAGAGGTGTAAAATTCGAAACAGGGTAATGTTAAGTAAAAAAAAAAGCGCTGGGCCTTATGGTCAAATCAGATTAGGCCCAAAATGGCAAAAAAAACCCTAAAAATGATGCATCAGCCGCCACTTGTTCTCTTGTTTTTTTTTTTCTAAAAAAATATTCTCATTAAAATTACATTAATTATTATTATTATCTCAAAAATAAATAAATAAATGAATAATTAAAAGATTGCATTTAGAAAATAGAAGAAAGAAACTCAGTTCTCTCTCTTTCTCACGAGCCTCTCTCTTGCTTTCTAACTTCATCGCTTCCTCTGTTCGTTCCAAATACTTCCTCTGTTCTCACGGTTCCAACATAATCGAAAAGCAAATATCATGAGCAAACAACAACACCCTTTACCCACCGAAACCCTAACCCCAAATCAAGTTTCAGATATGTAATTTACAAGTTCATGGAGTACAAGATACTACAGCAAAATAAAAAGGGAACGCGGAAAGATAAGAGGTTACATCGATGAAGAAGGTATTTTTGTTTTGCTTCAGATTCTTGTTCGATCTACTTTTTGTCCTTTGTGTGTTGATTGTTGTTCCGAATCTGCTTGTGATTTGCGTTTCGGATCTGGGAAATTCTGAGTTCTATTTTGAATTTCTGGAAATGTTGTGGTTCTGTGAAGGTTGATGGAAGTATATTTAGCAGAAGTTTGGCGTAGTATTTGTGAGTGACTTTCGATGGATGATGGGATAAAGGGATGGATTTGTATGACGGTGAGGTTGCAGCGGATGGTATTGGCTTTCGTTGGAAACAGAGGTGGGTTCTGGAAGAAGGTGATTTTGGGTTCGTGAAGGAACGTGAGGGTCCGAGTTTATGGCAGTGGTTTATTTTTTCTTCCCCCTTCTTCTTTTGTTAAGTGTCTGTTATATAGCTGAGGAAATGTGAGGGTAATGAGGGAATTTGAGTGAGGGCAGAATGGAGAATTGGGAAAAACTTAGTGAGGAAGGATAATAGTACAAGTAGTGGAGGAAAATGAAATTGCAAGCTGTAGAAATTGTACAAGATTTGTTGTGAGTTTTGTAAGGGTCTGTACTGATTTTGTGTTGTAATTTGCAGGGATTTGCACAGGAAGTGGTGGAATGGTGAGGACCGAATGGTGTGGTGGAATTATACTGATTCTCTTTGAAATTGTTTTGCAGGGTGGTACAAGATTGTACAAGAGGTGGTGGAATGAATTGTGTAATTGTACAAATGTGAGCTGTCCATACTGATTTTTTTTGAATTTGCAGGTACAAAAAATCAAGTTGTGGGATGGTGGAAAATGTGGGATTGAAATGAGAGTGGAATTGTACAAACCTTGTCTGTTTTTTTGTAGTGCAGGTTAATGATATGGTGACATGAAAATATTAGGATGTTATGGATGAGAGGAAACACAACCTAAAGAGCTAGCAAACAAAATAATTACTACTCATCAAAATATGAAAATATATATTCTCTGCCCTCATTTAATTTTTACCTTTAATTGTGACTATCAATCATTATTGTGAAAATGCAAAATACCTATGCAACTTTTTTATTTTTTCTTTTACTGGTGTATAACAAAATTTGACAGTAACTACTACTATTATTAATTTCTACTGATGTGAATGGTAATTGCTTATATGTAAAAAATAAAAATTAATTGTAAAACTTGGCCTTGCTTTAATTATATATTAAAGGTTGAAACAATTAAAAATAAGAAGTAAAAAGATATCCAATATAAAAGAAAAAAATAACGCAAAGTGTGTACGCCCTTAACATGATTAAAATAGATTGCAGTAAATCAAGTGCTATAATGATTTTTATTATTATAATAACATAAGTACTATTTAAAATGAGAATAAACCTATCATTACTATATTGTTATTATTACAAATTATAAACAAATTCCAAAGGTGAACGAAAATATTATAATTGTCTTAAAAAATAAAAATAAAATTTTAAATAAAACTAAACTAATTATTAATAAAAATAAAATTAGAAAATATTTTCAATGGGGAAAGATTTTATTTAATTCAAATTTTTAAATAAAAAAACAAAAATCAAGCATGAAATAATCTATAAATACAAACATAATTACTATTAAAAACAAAACATTGTTATTTAGAAAAAAGAACAAAATTCCTTTTAATTCTTATTTGATTATTTAACTAATAGAAATTATTTAGTAAAACCTTACCAAATAATTAGAATTAATCAAATATTAAAAATAAAAATTAAAGTGAGAAAGGATGCAAATGCAATGAGTGAATGACTGTTCTTTTTAATATAAATACAATGCAAGTAGAAAAAATAGCAGGGTAAAATTTGGGGTGCAACAGTAAGCACAAGTCGTGGTTGCGCTTGTATAAGATGTCGTTGCTGAGGAAGAATTTGGATGCAAATCTTCTCAAGAACTTCTTATCATTGACAGATGCCCCTGTGGGATATTCCTGAGTCTCAAGATACCTCTTCACGTCATAGTACCAAGGTTTCTCTTCTGTATCAAGCTCACAACAATATGCTGGTTCGTCAAACTTTTCAATGATGATCTGGGGAGCCTCGGTGTCCCATCTGACCTTGAACATAGATGACATAGTAGCCAATGCGTCTGCCAACTGATTCTCTTCTCGTGGGATGTGATCAAAAGTGATCTCTTCGAAGTAGGGGATCAAACTCAAAACATGCTCTCGATACGGAATTAGATTCGGATGCTTCGTATCCCACTCTTTAATCCGATCACTAAAGTGAGTCTCCATACACTTGCAAGAACTTGATTCTTAAGTCAATAGCACTTTAATATCCATGATGCACGCAGATTCGCCATGTTGTTAGTGCAATGAAACATAATCTGGCGGTGAAAGGAGTGTGTCCGCCTGTAGGAGATGTAATGATGGCGCCAATGCCATTGCCAAGTGCGTTTGAGGCTCCATCAAAGACCATGGTCCATCGGGATCCTTGTTCAGGTCCTTCGTATGGGCCTAGTTCTTCACAATCAGTGACTAGTAAAACATCTTCGTCGGAAATTGAACGCATAGATGATAGTCATCTGACGATGAGCCAAATGACCGGCTACTACACTTCCTTTGATCACTTTCTGAGAAGTGTATTGGATGTCGTATTCGGTTAAGATCATTTGCCATCTTGCTATTCTTCCTGAGAGAGCTGGTTTCTCAAATATGTATTTTATCGGATCCATCTTGGAAATCAACAAGGTAGTGTGAGTCAACATATACTGTCTTAGTCGGCGAGCAGCCCAAGCCAAAGTGTTGCAAGTTTTCTCGAGCTGTGAGTATCTTGTTTCACAGTCGGTAAACTTTTTGCTAAGGTAGTATATTGCATGCTCTTTTCGACCAGACTCGTCATGTTGCCCCAACACACACCCCATTGAGTTCTCTAACACTGTCAAGTACATGATAAGAGGTCTTCCTTCAGCGGGCGGCATCAGGATAGGAGGATTCTATAGGTACTCCTTGATTTTGTCAAAAGCGATCTGGAAATCGTCGTTCCATTCCACTACTTGATCTTTCTTAAGTAACTTGAAGATTGGCTCACAAGTAGCAGTCAGGTGTGCAATGAATCTGGAAATGTAGTTCAATCGGCCCAAGAAACCTCTGACTTCCTTCTCGGCGTGGGGAGCTGGCATTTCTTGAATAGCTTTAACCTTGGCGGGGTCAACTTCAATACCTTTACCATTGACAACAAACCCTAAGAGTTTTCCGGATCTGACTCCAAAGGTGCACTTGTTGGGATTAAGTCTCAGTCTATACTTCTTCAATCTATCAAATAGCTTCTGCAAATGATCAAGGTGTTCTTCTTCAGTCTGTGATCGAGCCATCATGTCGTCGACGTAGACCTCTATCTCGTGATGAATCATGTCATGAAATAATGTCACCATGGCACGTTGATAAGTGGCGCCCGCATTCTTCAGTCCGAACGGCATGACCTTGTAACAGAAAGTGCCCCACTGTGTAACAAAAGTAGTCTTCTCCATGTCTTCAGGAGCCATTTTGATCTGATTGTAACTGGAGAAACCATCCATGAAGGAGAAAACCTTATGCTGAGCGGTGTTGTCAACCAGAACGTCAATATGAGGAAGTGGGAAATCATCTTTCGGACTTGCTTTGTTCAGATCTCTGTAATCCACACACATTCGTACTTTACCATCCTTCTTAGGTACAGGCACCACATTTGCAACCCATTGTGGGTAAGAAGTGACAGCTAAGAAACCGGTGTTGAACTGCTTCATAACTTCGGCTTTGATTTTCTCGGACATCTCAGGACGCATGCGACAAACCTTCTGTTTCACTGGGAGAAAACCCTCTTTTGTCGGCAATCGGTGTACCACAATATCAATGCCTAAACCCGGCATGTCTTCGTATGACCAAGCAAAAACCTCAATGTAGTCTCGTAGCATCTGTACCAACCTTTCTTTAACATTGTTCTCAAGACCCGCTCCTATCGTGATCTCTTTTCTGTCTTCATCAGTACCCAAATTCACAACCTCAACTTGCTCTTCGTGTGGCTGTATAACTCGTTCTTCTTGCTGTAGCAATCTGACAAGTTCTCCTGGCACTTTACAATCTTCCTCACCTTCGTCTTCGGCTTGGTAGATCGGATTATCGAAGTCATATTTAGCAATAGCATAGCTGTTATCAACGAGATTCGGAGTGATTCTGCAGTGTATCACGTGGGTGTGTGTAAGAAACACATAGCTTTTTGAAGGGGTGATAAAGTAAAAGAAAACAAACAACAATTGAATGCAAAAGTCCAACGATTTTATTGAATGAAAATATGCAAATGACAGATAATAACCCTCACAAACAAACCATGATCCCCCGGGCAAGGCACTAGGCTTTAGAGTTTATTGTTCAAAACATGGAAAATACGAAAAGAAAAACAAAAACAAGAGCAATTACTCCTGACTAAAGGAGATTGGTATGACGTCTTCAGTCTTCCAATTGCTGAGTCCGTTGTCGAGAGTTGGGAAGATCCACTTGCTGATGTCGAAGTCGTTGTTGTCGTCTTCTATAGCATGGATTCCACTCTGGCTGATGTGGAAAGGAAGTTGGCCGGCACGTTCGCGGCGTATCATCTTCTAACCTTTGATGGTGAAGCCTAGACCAGTCTTGTTAGATTTGAAAGGAAGATCGGGGAGCTGACCCCAAATAGAACTACCTCCTCCTTCAACAGCAGCTTGAGCATCCTTCAGTGATGCCATCCTAGGCGGAACTTGTGTAACTTCAGGAGTGACAGGAGAGTCAACAGGCATGACTCTGGGTATTGTTTCAAAAGCTTGACAGGGAGTCTCGAAGAATTCACCTTCCATCTCGAGATATCGAAATGACTGTAGATGACTGACCATATACTCTTCTTCACCACATCACAACAACCTTCTTTCACGGGTACTTGAGTTTCGATGCAAGGTAGAAAGTGGCCTTGCCCCATGTATCCAAGGCGTCCGAGTAGGCAAGTTGGACGGATGTCCATGACAAAGAAAGTAGAATCAAAAGTCTGGAAACTGACTTTAACAGGCAGAATGAGCTCTCCAAGTACTGTTCACTTAGAACCATCAAAGGCTCTCACAATTATGTCACTGGGTTTCAGAACCAACCCTTCAACATCAAGTCGATCAAAAGCAGTCTTCGGTAGGATGTTCAAAGCAGAATCGGTATCCACCAAAACATGAGACAATGTAATGCCCTTGCATTCAACAGAGATGTGCAAGGCTTTGTTGTGTTTCTTTCGGAGAGTCAAATCGACATCGAGAAGCCTAGGCCGTTGTTGGCAGCCGGCTAGCAATACAAACTTCAAATTGGTCGATAGTAGTGTCTTGCGATGCGTGAGCATTCTTCAGAAACTTCACCAAGGCATTAGCATGGGCCTTAGAGCACAAGAGCAGAGCAAGCATGGAGATCTTGGACGGAGTCTGTCCCAACTGTTCCACAACATTGTAGTCACTCTTCTTGATAATCTTCAGAATTTCCTCCATTTCTCGTTTGGAGGTGTCTTGATAACTTCCTTTGGTACTACTGAAGGGATGAGTCATGGTTCTTTCCTCTAGCTTGGGAATGGATTGAGTAGCTGGAATGCGAGTGGAGTCGCGATGTCTTTGGAGGAGAGATATCTAGAGAGAAAACCCTTCCGGTCCTGGTCACCTTACTTGATCCGGTGATGTTGTCAACGTCAGGAATGGTAGCTTCAACTGTAAGATCTTCAATGGTTAGAGGGTCTTGCTTGACGCCATGATAGTAAACATCAACTCCATAATTCCAAGGAATAGCTTTGTCAGAGGAATATGGAACTGGCCTTGGAGAAGTGATAATGAGAGGCGCCACTCTAGGCACAGGATCAGCAGGGGAAATCCTTATGGTGTTAACATCAGCACAGTCTTCCGGGAAATCGTCACCCCATCCGGTCACCTTAACATCTTCAATAGGAATCTTGTAGCTCTCAGGAACAGTGTACCTCACCATGTAATCATACTTTCCACTTGGCTGCCCCAAGGTGTCCCATGCATACGGTGTTGTTTCATTCACATCTTCGATCTTCAGTTTCTTAGACATGTCTTCACACAGACTCTCCACAGGTGGTTTCAGGAATAGTATCTCACGGTTATCCATCATGCACTGGACTCGTCTTCTCAACCAAGCACAACCATCAGGTGCAGATGGGCACCAACGATAATTCTCTGGGCATCCTGGATTGACACCGGCTTGCAGCAAATTCTTCTTAACAGTCATCAGAGGAATGGTCAAGTCATCTATGTTGAAAACATAAGTATCCTCCCCAACAACATTGGAACTCTTGTCATGGTTAGGCATGGGCGCGTTGATCACATTCGGAGTCTCAACAGGAGGATCAAACTCAATCTGCTTAGCTTCAATCATATCTTAAATCTTGTTCTTTAGAGCCCAACAGTCATCAGTGTTATGTCCAGGGCTATTGGAATGGTAAGCACACTTAGCATTAGGGTTGTATCTCGGAGAGGAAGTGTTGATATTTTGAGGAGGATCCCTCAAGGTTATCAGCTCTGCTTTCAACATGTGTTGCAAGGCTTGCGATAATGGCATGCTGATCTTCGTAAACTGTCTTCACGGCGCGTTCTGGCTACGCGCGTTGTCTCGCTGAGGTTGTGCTGATGCAGGATTGGAGATCCCAACTGCTCCCACAGATTGAGCACGGTCGATCTTGGCTCGGCTTTTCTGACCATACACAGCATTGACTTCTTTCTTACTACCAAAAGATCTTTTCGCAGCATTTGAAGATGAATCTACATGAATCTTCCCACTCTTGATACCAGCTTCAATGCGCTCGCCTGTTGTCATACCCCAAAATTTTCCCTCCATCTCCTCCAGATATCTCATACATCCATGCTCAAAGATTCCTCAAGAGTTGATCAGACAAAACTCTCTCCTAGACAATCAACCCAAACTAGGTATTGGCAATTCTCAGCTCCAGATGGATTTCCAACATCTCCAATGCTCATATGCTTCAAAGATTCTCCATGTCAAGTTTCAAGCCTTACAAGTCAAGATTGCTCAGACAATTGCTCAAATGGTTGAAAATCGGTTGTATTGGACAAAAAGTCAACTGTGGTCAACATATAGTCAAACTTCATAATTTTTGGTCAACATCCTCATTTTGAAGTTACATTCATCATTTGATCAAGGGTTGATCATGATTCATCAAGAAAACTCAAGATTTGCTAAAAAGTCAAACTTTCTAAATTAGGGTTTCTAGGTGGAAAGTCAACTGAAGTTTGACTGATCATAACTTTCTCATACTTTCTCAGAAAGTTTTCCACCACCTCTTGTTTTGAAGGAAATTCAATTATCTACAACTTCTTGTCTCACAAGAATGTCCAAAAAATGCTTCATTTGAGAGGTATGGCTCAAAACATTACAGGTCATTTTCAAAGTCAACAAAAAGTCAACATTTTGTTTTGAAGATATATTGAGCATGGAAACTCCAATTGAGATGATACCAAAAAGTTTGGTTAGAGGACTCTTAGAGCTTTCCAAAAAGTCCAAGAACACACAAAAACATGGAAAATTGAGCAAGATACACCATTCACAAGTTGGGCAATTTTGAAGAGATGCACAAAGAGAGATGCTTCTAAAAATCAAAATTTTTGCAAATGGGCTTACTTTTTCTTCATCCAAACTTGTTCCTTATACAATTAGGAATATCCAAGCCCAATGCCACGAATTTTTATTTTATTTTTCTATTTAATTTGGAATTTATTCATTTAAATACAAATTAAATTCAAAAATAAAGTATAAAATCAAAATTAATTGCAAACTTGATTTTTATTTCTTCCTTGAGATCCAAGCAACTCATTAAAGCCAGCAAATTTCGAAATTTGGATTGATATGGCAAGATTGGATTGAAAATTGATCAAATTTGAAAATTTGATTTTGTACAAAAATCAAATTTGATTTGCATTGATTAGTGATGATTTCTTCCTCAAATCAGCTCCAATTCAATCCAATATAAATACACAATGCATAGCACATGATTGAGAACGAAAAAATTGGCTCAAGAACCCTAAAAATTTTTCAAAGAAACTTGTGAAAAAAGTAATTTCGAATTCTGTTTTGCAGGCCAATTCAAGGAGTTTTGAGGATTGAATAACCATCCTCAAGGCCCCCAGGAAGTTATTCCAATCATCCCCATGCGTTGAAACGTCCAGAATCGTCCTAACCAAGTCACGGTTTGTGTCAATATAACTTGAAATCGAATCCATACATACAGCCATGTTTAATGTGTTTTGATTGCATATTTATGTTGCTAATGATGTTTCTAAGCTTTCTGCATAGTTTGATTTGAGTTTCAGGGCAAGAATCACGAGATGCCATGGTTAGGGTTCCCAGTGCCGTTTTAGGGTTTCTCAAAATAGGATAAATTGGACAAAACGAATACCACCATCATGTTTAGAATGATGAATCCAATCGAACCATGCCTTTGAATTGAATTTATATTGCTTGTACTGGATTTTAGAATTTGCAGGGGTCATAGCGTCGAAGAAAGACCGACGCTAACTTTCAAAAATTCAAATGAGGAAGATGAAGATCTTCGCGCGCGTTCTGGGTTTCTGAAAATCGAAATCCCTTAAAACGTCTTCGTTTCGTTTACATGACACGTAGTACACGCTGGCGTAGTGGTTAAGACGCTCCCTGTGCAAAGATGCTCTCAAAGGTCCCCAGTTCGAGCGGACAGGACCTTTCTTTTTACAAGTTTGAGAAACTCTAACTATTTTCTTATTTTTCCATTTTCTTATTTATTTAATATTTCTCATGCATTTTAATTCTTTTCATAATTTTATTTCATGCATTAAAAATCATCAAAATATTTTTTCCTTTTGCATTTATTTTCAGAAAATACTTATTTAATTTATAAAATTAAAAAATATTATTTTGCATGCATATTTATTTTTATTCATATTTTAGCATTTAAATCACATTTAATTAGTTTTAAATTATTAAAATGCATCCAAAAAATTCCAAAAAATTATTTTAGCATATTTATGTTATTTCCAGCATGTCATATTTTTCTCATTCAAAAACTTGCATTTTTACTAATATTATCCACTTATTCGATTTCATCGTATTTTTCGATTTTCTTGTCTTTTCACAGGTTGTTCCGTTTCAGACGGTTTCTTTTACTGTTTTCTTTTTTTTTTCAATAATGTAACTGTTTATGAGATGTAATAGTTTAAATTAGGTTTTTTATTTTCCGCAAGTTTAAATTATGTATCTGCCCCAAAGCCATATAATAGCGTAGGACATTTATCTTTCCGCATCTTTACATTTCCGCATTTTAATTTCCGCACCCTATAAACTGTTAGTAATTAGGCGTGTATGGCAAGATAAAATTGAACAATAGCTCACTCTAATTTCAAGATAAAATATCTGAATTTGACACACTTCTTTCACACATGCACCCCTTAGGGTAATTCTCTCTCGTTGCCTTTACGAATACAAATGGTCATGTCCCTCGAATGTAGAGGTATTCTAGCACCGTTGCCTTCAAAACAAATCATCATAGTCCCTTCGATACAAAGATCATAGACCCACGATGTCGCCTACGAATACATGATCTTGACACTCGATTGTCGCCTACGAAAAATTATGATCGTCCCTTCGAATGTGCTAGGATATTTCCTACAAGTTGCCTTCTATGACCATCCGATGTCCCTTCGAATGTCCCGCTTACATCCAACGAATAGAGTTGCCTACCAACTAATGGTATAGATAGTGTTATTCTAAAGGAACATAAAATAATACGAAAACGACCAACTCTGAGTAGGTAATAAGACTTTTAGTTGCTTGCTCAAATCAAATACTTTTTGCACCTCACACTTTTGTCAAAGTTCAAACTATTTTCAAAAACGAAACATTTCCGAACACTTTGTATACATTCCTACATGAATCATTACAAAGTCAAAGCGAAATGCCTTTTCAAAACATTTTTGTCAAACACACAGAAAGCACATTTTTAAAAGTGATTTAAGAGCAACTAAGAGCCCGTAGATAACTACGGATGGAAAGGGGTGCTAATACCTTCCCCTTTTCATAACCTTCTCCCTTACTCAGAATCTAACGAAGGTCTTTTTCTGTACTTTTTACCTTTCCTTAATTGGATAAAAGAAAAGTCGGTGGCGACTCATGCTATCCGCATATTTGCGATACAAAAATCCACAAAGTCAGTTCACCGTGTTACAGAACTGGAGACTCTGCCGGGGAGACACCCTAAAGAGAGAATACCTTAGGGATTTCTAGATCACATTTACCGCTTTTTGTTTGACTTGCTTGCTTTATCTTTAAGGGTTGCTTGGGTATTATATTTGTGGGGGATCCTACACCCAGATCCGGGTTTCCTTTTAGGTAAGTAGCAATAAATCGTCGCGACCGTTAGACGTATATCGAAACGGTCAACATGATGGCTACGTTAGTGTGACACTTTGGATGTCCTGATACTCTTCATTCCCAAGTTGAGGATAGTATTTGGCTTCTGCGTGGTGTCATCAAGCGCTAACTAAGCTTTTAGAACCTTAATTGACCCATCTTGGCCATTATAAGGTAGTGAGATGGCCGGCTTTGGTGTAGACCAAGGTTGGTTGATACTCGATGCTACGCTCATTGAGATCAGACTTTTGGGATATTTTTGATCGACCACTTGGTAGTCGTATTAAAATAAACGCCTACGAGAAAGATCAATGATTTGAGATTCCTAGAACCCGGTTACTATTATAGGACAGGATGAACCAACTCAAACTTTTGGTGGGGTAATCACCTATACCTCTTGCAAGCCTTAAACCTAGGCTCATTGTGTGATTTGTTTGTGTGTGCCAAACATGACATCATGACATCATTTGCATTGCATATCATTTCTAACTATTTCAAGGACCTAGGGATTTATCTTTGCTCTGTTTTGTAGGGATTATGGCTTCTAGAAAGACTATCCGAATCAACTTCATGGGTATACCTTCTCAGCTCAAAGAATTGGTTTGAAATTCCGACCATGCTCGGTTCATCAAAAGACATGGTTATCTACTTGATTTGGTTATCTCCGGTTTTGAAGAAGATATGATGCATGTCCTATTCCAGTTCTTCGATCCGAAACACCATTGCTTTACATTCCCAGATTATCAGTTGGTTCCTACCTTGGAAGAGTTCTCTAAGATACTTGGGATGCCTATTCATGATCAAATGCCATTCACCGGTCTAGAAAAGGTTCCTAAGTACGAAGACATCGCATCCGCCTTACATCTTAAGCGCTCAGACATTGAAGCCAATTGGGAAACCAGAAGTGGAGTTAAGGGTTTACTTTCCAAGTTCCTAATTAAGAAAGCCCGAGAATTCCTCAAAGTTATGAGTTTCCATGCATTGTGGCCTTGCTAATCTATGGTTTGGTTCTATTTCCTAACTCGGATCAATTCATAGATGTCAACGCCATCAAGTTGTTTCTTACCCGTAATCCTGTGCCTACTTTACTTGGAGATATTCTACATTCTCTCCACACTCGTACTACTAAAAGACAAGGAACTCTCATGTGTTGCATGCCGTTACTTTCCAAGTGGTTTATTTCACACCTTCCTCCATCGGTTTTGAAGAACGAACAAAGGTTGAGATGGTCTCAAAGACTAATGTCACTCTCTCATTCAGATATCCGTTGGAATCTTTTCTCTCAAAAGGATTTCACTTTCATTGAGCGTTGTGGAGAATTCCCTAATGTACCGCTACTTGGAATAAGGGGAGGTATTACTTACAACCCTTCTCTAGCTTTACGTCAGTTTGGTTTTGCTCGAAGAGATGGTCCGCATGATATGCTTCTCCAAGACATTGTGTTCGACTACAACCACGATCTCGAATGCAAGCGAAGGTTCATACACGCTTGGAGCATGGTAAAGAAGACTGATACCAAGACTTTGGGACACCAAAACTCCATTCCTTGGGAACCTTACCTCAAATAGGTGCGAGCTCGAGCTCAAAACCTCATGATGCCATTCACGCCTGTTTTACCAGTAACTATGGAACCTGTTGCTATAGGTGACGTACCCTATACTGTTCTCCATCCCGACATGCCTACTGATTTTGAAGACTTGAAGAGATCACGGATTCAACGAAGAGAGGATACCTTTGAAGCTCGGTGTTATGCAAGTGAGAAGAAAGTGCTAGAGTTGACCAAGCTACTTCACGAGGGCGAAGCATCAACGCCTACCTCGGCACCAAGAGGCGCCCATGGGAGACTTAGAGCTTTAGGATTTATATGTTTTCTTTTATTTGTTTGAACTATCTTTTGTACTTAAAAAGAAAAAGAACGAAAAGAGTGCTAATAAATGTTTGTTCATTGCTTGTTTAACAAATTTAAATCTCTAAGGTCCTTGAAAACATTGCATTGCATCCGCATAAACATTGCATATCATAGCATAACATTGCATCACGGTACATTGAAGATTGGTTTTCTCATTTGCTCGCTATTTATTTTAGCGAAATGGCTCTTGAGCATCATCAAAGATCTCCGGGCTCGAGAATGCTCGGTTTTGAGATGTTTACAGTTTGGTCCAAGGCCAAGAAGATCGAAGAAGCTCATCAGAAAGAAGAAGGTTGTTGGTCTTCTCAACATGGGGGCGCTACAAAGGAGGTTCTAGAGTGGTTAGTCGAATTGAGCTCTCGAAGGAAGTGTCGAAGGAAGATGAGCAAAGTAACAAGGGTGATGGCGAAGGTAGTCGACTGCTGAAAAGTCTATGATGATGGCCAATACTACGATGAAGATGACAAGTACAAACAACTTGAAGACCGTTTGAATCCTGTGGAAAATCTGAAAATGTCAGGACTGAATTTTGATGATCTGAGTCTTGTCCCTGGGGTTGTGATTCCTCCCAAATTCAAGGTTCCTACTTTCGCTAAGTACGATGGCATGTCTTGTCCTAAGTTGCATTTGAAATCCTATGTCGAGAAGATCAATCCCCACCGTGGATGCACTATTTTCAAGAGAGTTTGTCGAACCAGTTGGAATGGTACTATCGGCTAGAGAATGACCGTATCCGTACTTGGGTGACTTAGCGGATGCTTTCTGAGACGATGAGTACAATCTTTGAATTGACACCCACTCGCATGCAACTACAAAGTATGTCTATGGGTCGTGATGAGAAGTTCAAGGAGTATGCTCAGAAGTGGAGAGATCTAGCAGGCAGGGTTCACCACCCTTGTCCAATAGGGAGTTGGTTGATATGTTTATGGGAACAGCGGCCCGTTCTTTAATCATCGATTGGAAACTCTTGCCGGATTCACCGGTGATATTGAACGGCGTATCGGTGGTATCAAAGTGGAAAGATTCATGTAGAGTCATCTTCAATCTTTGCAAAGAGATCTTTTGTTGGTAAGAAGGAAGCTAATGTTGTGTATGGTCGAAAAGCCGAGCCAAGACCGACCGCGCTCAATCGTGGGCGGTTGTAATCTCAATCCTACATCGGCACAACCTCGGTGAGACAGCGTAGTCGAGCGCCACAAAGGCGGTTCGAAGATCAACATGCCATTGTCGTAAGCCTTGCAACACATGTTGAAAGCATAGGCGATTACCTTGAGGATCCTCCTCAAAATGTCAACACTTCCTCTCCGAGATACAATCCTAATGCTAAGTGTGCTTACCATTCCAATAGCCTGGACATAACGATGATTGTTGGGCTCGAAGAACAAGATTCAAGACATGATTGAAGCTAAGCAGTTGAGTTTGATCCTCGGTTGAGACTCAAATGTGATCAACGCTCCTATGCCTAACCATGACAAGAGTTCCAATTTGTTGGAGAAGATACTTATGTTTTCAACATAGATGACTTGACCATTCCTCGATGTTAAGAAGAATTTGCTACAAGTGGTGTCAATCGAGGATGCCCAGAGAATTGTTGTTGGTGCCCGTCTGCGCCTGATGGCTGTGCTTGGTTGAGAAGACGTGTTCAGTGCATGATGGACAACCGTGAGATACTATTTCTAAAACCACCTGTGCAGAAGCTGTGTGAAGAAATGTCTAAGTTAAAGATTGACAATGCGAATGAAGCCGCACCATCTGTGTGGGATACCTTGGGACAGCCAAGTGGAAAGTATGATTACATGGTGAAGTACACTGTTCCTGAGAGCTACAAGATTCCTATTGAAGATGTTAAGGTGACCGGATGGGGTGACGATTTCCCAGAAGACTATGCTGATATTAACACAATAAAGATTTCCTCTCCTGATTCTGTGCCTAGAGTGGCACCTCTCATCATTACTTCTCCAAGACCAGTTCCATATTCCTCTGACAAGGCTATCCCTTGGAATTATGGGTGATGTTTACTATCATGGTGTCAAGCAAGACCCTCGACCATTGAAGATCTTACTGATTGAAGCTACCATTCGACATTGACAACATCAGGATCAAGTAAGGTGACGAGCGGAAGAGTATTCTCGAAATCTCTCCTCCAAAAGACACCGCGACTCCGGCTCGCATTCCGCTATTCAATCCATTCCCCAAGAACCGGTGACTCATCACTCTCGCCAGAAGTACCAAAGGAAGTTCTGAGGACACCTCAAACAAGAAATGGAGGAGATTCTGAAGATTATCAAGAAGAGTGACTACAATGTGGTGGAACAGTTGGGACAGACTCCGTCCAAGATCTCCATGCTTGCTCTGCTCTTGTGCTCAGGCTCATGCTAGCCTTAGTGAAATTTACGAATGCTCATGCTCGCAAGAAACTACTCTTGACCGGTTTGAAGTTTGTATTGCTAGCTGGCGCCAACAACGGCCTAGGCTTCTCGATCTTGATTTGACTCTAGGAAAGAAACACAACAAAGCCTTGCACATCTCTGTCGAATGCAAAAGGCATTACATTGTCTCATGTTTTGGTGGATATCGGTTCTGCTCTGAATATCCTACCGAAGATTGCTTTTGATCGGCTTGATGTCGAAGGGTTGGTTCTGAGACCCAGTGACATTATTGTAAGAGCTTTTGATGGTTCTAAGAAACGATGCTTAGAGCTCACTCGCGATTAAAGTCGGTTCCCGGACTTTTGACTCCACTTTCTTTGTCATGGACATCCGTCCATCTTACTCTTGCCTACTTGGGCGCCCTTGGATACATGGGGCGGTACCTCCACCTTGCATCAGAAGCTGAAGTACCCGATGAAAGGGAAGGTTGTTACAGTGTGTGGAGAAGAAGTGTATATGGTCAGTCATCTACAGTCCTTCCGATACCTCGAGATGGAGGGTGAATTCTTTGAGACTCCTTGTCAAGATTTTGAAACAGTTCCCAGAGTCATGCTGTTGACTCTCTGTCCTCTGAAGTTACACAAGCATTGCCTAGGATGGCCTCATTGAAAGATGCACAGGCTGTTGAACAAGGAGGTGGTCTTTTTGGGGTCGACTCCCGATCTTCCTTTCAAATCCGACAAGGCGGTTTAGGCTTCACCATCAAGGTCGGAAGATGATACGCCCGTGAGCGTGCGGCCAACTTCCTTTCCGCATCGGCAGTGGAATCCATGATATAGAAGGCGGCGACAACGGCCGACGGCAAGTGGATCTTCCAACTCCGGATCACGGACTCGGCAATTGGAAGGCGAAGACTTCATACCAATCTCCTTTAGCCAGGAGTAATTGCTCTTGTTTTGGTTTTTCTTTTCGTATTTTTATATTTCGAACAATAAACTCTAAAGCCTAGTGGCTTACGGGGCATCATGGCTCGTTTGCGAGGGTTATTATCATCGTTTGCGTATTTTCATTCAATAAATTCGTTGGACTTTTGCATTCAATTATTTGTTTTCTTTCTTTACTTTATCACCCCTCAAAAGCTATGTGTTTCTTACACACCCGTGATACACTGCAGAATCACTCCGAATCTAGTTGATACAGCTATGCTATTGCTAAATATGACTTGATAATCCGATCTACCTAGCCGGCGAAAGTGAGGAAGATTGTGAAGTGCCGGAGAACTTGTCCATTGCTGACAAGAAGGCGAGTTATACAACCACACGAAGAGCAAGTTGAGGTTGTGAATTTGGGTACTGATGAAGACAGAAAAGAGATCAAGATAGGAGCGGATCTTGAGAACAGTGTTAAAGAAAGATTGGTTCAGATGCTACAAGACTATATTGAGGTTTTTGCTTGGTCATACGAAGACATGCCAGGGTTGGACATTGATATTGTGGTACACCGATTGCCGACAAAAGAAGGTTTTCTCCTAGTGAAACAAAAGGTTCGTCGCATGCGTCCTGAGATGTCAGAGAAAATCAAAGCTGAAGTCATGAAGCAGTTCAACGCCGGTTTCCTAGCCGTTACTTCCTATCCACAATGGGTTGCGAATGTGGTACCTGTGCCTAAGAAGGATGGTAAGGTACGAATGTGTGTGGATTACAGAGATCTGAACAAAGCGAGTCCGAAAGACGATTTCCCACTTCCTCATATTGATGTTCTGGTAGACAACACCGCTCAGCATAAGGTTTTCTTCTTCATGGATGGTTTCTCCGGTTACAATCAAATCAAAATGGATCCTGAAGACATGGAGAAGACTACTTTCGTTACACAGTGGGGCACTTTCTGTTACAAGGTTATGCCGTTCGGATGAAGAGCATCGCCACTTATCGCGTGCTATGGTGGCGTTGTTTCATGACATGATTCATCACGAGATAGAGGTTTATATCGGCGACATGATAGCTCGGTCCGGTGAAGAAGAACATCTTGATCATCTGCGAAGTTTGTGGGTTGAAATCTGGTGAGACTTAATCCTAACAAGTGCACTTTTGAGATCGGAAAACTCTTAGGGTTTGTTGTCGATGGTAAAGGTATTGAGGTTGATCCGCCAAGGTTAAAGCTATTCAAGAGATGCGGTACCGTGCGAGAAGGAAGTCGGAGGTTTCTTGGGCCGATTGAACTACATTGCGGTTATTGCACATCTAGCTGCTACTTGTGAGCCAATCTTCAAGTTACTTAAGAAAGATCAAGTGGTAGAATGGAATGGCGATTGCGAGATCGCTTTTGACTAAATCAAGGAGTACCTTTAGAATCCTCCTATCGATGCGCTGCCGAAGGAAGACCTCTTATCATGTACTTGGCGGTGTTAGAGAACTCAATGGGGTGTGTGTTGGGGCAACATGCGAGTCGGTCAAAAGAGCATGCAATATACTACCTTAGCAAAAGTTTACCGTGAAACAAGATACTCACTCGAGAAAACTTGCAACACTTTGGCTTGGGCTGCTCGCCGACTAAGACAGTATATGTTGACTCACACTACCTTGTTGATTTCCAAGATGGATCCGATAAAATACATATTTGAGAAACCAGCTCTCTCTAGAAGAATAGCAAGATGGCAAATGATCTTGACCGAATCGACATCGGTACACTTCTCGAGCGATCAAAGGGAGTGTAGTAGCCGATCATTTGGCTCATCAAGCCGTAGATGACTATCAGTCTATGCATTTCGAATTTCCAGATGAAGATGTTTTACTAGTCATAGATTGTGAAGAACCAGGCCCGGACGAAGGACGTGAACAAGGATCCCGATGGACCATGGGCTTTGATGGAGCCTCAAACGCACTTGGCAATGGCATTGGCGCCATCATTACATCCCCTACAGGCGGACATACACCTTTTACCGCCAGATTATGTTTTAGTTGCACCAATAACATGGCCGAATACGAAGCGTGCATCATGGGTACCAAAGCTGCTATTGACTTAAGAATCAAGTTCTTACAAGTGTATGGAGATTCAGCTTTAGTGATCAGTCAAATTAAGGGCGAGTGGGATACGAAGCATCCGAATCTCATTCCGTATCGAGAGCATGTTTTGAGTTTGATCCCCTACTTCGAAGAGATCACTTTCAACCACATTCCACGAGAAGAGAATCAGTTGGCAGACGCGTTAGCTACTATGTCGTCTATGTTCAAGGTCAGATGGGACAACGAGGCTCCCTAGATCATCATTGAGAAATTTGTGAACCCATCTTGTTATGAGCTTGACGGAAGAGAAACCTTGGTATTACGATGTGAAGAGGTATCTTGAGACTCGGGAGCATCCGAGCATCATCAATGATAAGAAGTTCTTGAGAAGATTTGCATCCAAATTCTTCCTCGAATGGCATCTTATACAAAGCGCAATCACGACTGTGCTTACTCCATTGTGTAGACGGAAGCAATGAAACAAATCATGGAAGAGTTACGGCGCATTTGGTACCCACTCCGGTGGGCACACCATGGCTAAGAAGATTTTGAGAGCAGTTACTATTGGTCCACTATGGAGGCGATTGTCACCGCTATGCTCGATCTTGTCACAAATGCGGTTATGCGGACAAAGTGCACGTACCTCGGTACCTCTAAATGTCTGACTCCTTGGCCTTTTGCAATGTGGGGCATTGACATGATCGGAGAAATTAAGCCTGACTTCCAATGGACATCGTTTCATCCTTGTGGCAATTGACTATTTCACCAAGTGGGTAGGCGCCTCGTTCGTCTGTAACCAAGAATGTTGTGGCTCGATTCATCAAGCATAATCTTATATGTCGATATGGCACTCCGAAAGGATTATCACGGATAACGGTTCCAATCTCAACAATAACATGATCATAGAACTGCAGCGTTCAAGATCAAGCATCACAACTCTTCTCCTTATCGGCCCAAGATGAATGGCGCGATGGAAGCCGCCAACAAGAACATTAAGAAGATTATCTGAGAAGATGCGGTGACTTACAAAGATTGGCATGAGATGTTACCATTCGCTCTTCATGGTTATCGCACTCTGTGCGAACATCAGAGGGCAACCCCTTCTCTCGTATACGGTATGGAAGCCGTCCTACCCATTGAATCAGATACCCTCAGCGAGTCCTCTGGGGCCTTGAGTTAGCGAAGATGATTGGGTTCGGACTCGGCTTGACCATATTAACTTGATTGATGAGAAGCGACTTGCATCCATCGCCATGGACGGTTATCGAAGCGAATGATCGAGCATTTAACAAGAAGGTCAAGCAAAGTCTACCAAGTCGGTGATCTAGTAGTCAGCGCATCATTCTTCCACAAGGTGATCGAGGGCAAATGGACTCCCACCTCGAGGACCGTTTGTAGTCAAGGCAGTATTTTCGGCGGGCTATGATACTTAGCACCATGGATGGTGAAGACTTCCACACCACGTGAGCGAGACATAGTTAAAAATACTACGCATAAAGAGACCGCTAGGTTGGTGACCTAGGCAAAAATAAGGGCATCTGGCAAACCAAAGGGTTCGGGCAAAGTTAAGGATATATACAAAACATGTGCACCGACAAGTCGAAAACACGAAAAGCGGCTTGGGCAAAAAGGTATCGGTGGGCAGCGGTCTAGGCAAAGTTAGGGATTTAAGCGTGCGACTATGTCTCTTCGGATCACCTACTTCGAGACTACTATCGGCATTCAAGATTCAAATGGCGAAGATCAATCTACTCACTTTCTCTTGTGACAAGGAGATGAGATAGTTGAAATATATGAGTACTAGCATGGTTGGAACTTAACGAGATTGTTTCCATAGCTTTTACCTTTCTTGTGCACAAACTACTTGGCCATCGCCACATTTCAAATGAATATAAGTTCTTTCTCTTTACATTTTTCACTATTGTCGTTTGCAATAAGTCCAACGTTTGCTTTGAATGATTATATGCATTTGACAATAAGAATCTATTCACAAACATGCGAAAAGTGAACATACAAAAGTAATTCTGCGAGGCTTGAGAATTGAGATGACGAAAGTCACCAATACATTTCCCCGAGCATGATCCCGCGGTGTCACTCACAATAAACCTTCCCAGTAGACATCGTTAGCCCGAGCAATGATTCCACTCAACTAAGCAATGTTACATCGGTCTCAGCGGTAACACTTCATCCCGGGAGGTATTTATCATCAAGAATATCTCTCAACAATTCCCCTTTTCTCCTGCGGTATCTAGACTTGAGACTTGGTCGAGATAGTGCACGGAGAAAATCTCGTCTATTCCTAGTCGGAGATTCCAGCAGGCTGACCGGTCTCCAGCAACCATCAAACGCTCTCCAGCGAGATCTACACTCAAAATCCCCAGTAGAGCGCCTCCTAATTTTTCCCAACAGGATCCACATACAAGATCCCCAACAGATTTCCTCCCAGACTCTCCCCAGCAGGGTCTATGTATGAGATCTCCAACAACGAGTTTCTCAATCTCTACCTTCCTCAACAATATCTAGGCCCAAGACTTGGTCAGATAGTGCATCGGAGGGATCGAAGTTCTTTTCTTCTCAGGATCTCCATCCCCAAACAGAAGTCAGGAATCCTCAAGCAGAACATCCGCATCTTCTTCAAGATGGATATGTTTTGAAATACCACAACATCTATCATTCATACATTACTCATAAAGTCATAATTCATGCATATGTCATTCATATACATTGTCATGCATCATACTTTGCATAAGACTAACAAATATTCTATCAAAGTTTCTCTTGTTTTCTCCAAAGCAAGTGGAAATCACTTGACACTGGTGGTCGAGTTAAGCCCCGAATCTCGCGGAAAACTATCGAAAGACCGCCCTAGTTGTCCTCCTCCGTGGTCGGATTAAGCCCGAATCTCGGCGGAAAACTATCGAAAGACCGCACCTAGTTGTCCTCCGACGGTGGTCCGAGATTAAGCCCGAATCTCGGCGGAAAACTATCGAGCGACCGCCTCGTTGTCCTCCAACAACGGATCCGAGATTAAGACCGAAGCAGACGGAAACCAGAATGATCACAAGTTATCCTCCGATAACAAGCGGTGGATCAATACCGATGCACGAGGGCGATATCCACACTTTGCCAAATTACTATCCCTCGAGTAATCGGCCAAGATCTATTCGAATCCTTCCTATTATCACTGACTACAGTCGTGCGACTCAGTTGCCCTGGATGGCATCTTAAGCCCATCTCCGACTACTTATCAACATTTCTCCGCTTTCAGAATGCTGCATATTTGGTTAAAATCAATACAAATCAATAACTTCATTCAAAGATGAGCACGAAGTCTAACGTCGACTCCGGATGGCATCTTAAGCCCATCTCCATGCTCCTTCGAAGCGACTGAGCCTAGCATCGGCTCACTCCCATCGATCTTTCGGATGGCATCTTAAGCCCATCCCCATCAAATGACATTCTCGAGTCTAGCGTCGACTCATCCCCGTGAAGTCTCCACCTTCACCAAATGGCATCTGTAAGCCCATTCCGTATCATCCCAATAGCGAGTGCAAATTTTCGGTGTACTCGGTGTTCAATCATCTTCTACCTTGGTCACGAAGACAAGTATGTCAATCTAACCTTCGGTACAAGAAGATTGAGCAGGGCATGTCATACCCAAAATTTGCCCTCCATCTCCTCGGATATCTCATACATCCATGCTCAAAGATTCCTCGAGTTGATCGGACAAAACTCTCTCCTAGACACTCAACCCAAACTAGGGTTTGGCAATTCTCGACTCGAGATGGATTCCAACATCTCAATGTTCATCATGCCTCCTCATATGCTTCAAAGATTCTCCATGTCAAGTTTCAATCCTTACAAGTCAAGATTGCTCGGACAATTGCTCGAATGGTTGAAAATCGGTTGTATTGGACAAAAGCGTCAATGTGGTCAACATACGGTCAAACTTCATAATTTTGGTCAACATCCTCATTTTGAAGTTACATTCATCATTTATCAAGGGTTGATCATGATTCATCAAGAAAACTCAAGATTTGCTCAAAGTCAAACTTTCTAAATTAGGGTTTCTAGGTGGAAAGTCAAGTGAACTTTGTCTGATCATAACTTTCTCATACTTTCTCAAAAATTTTTCCACCAACTCTTGTTTTGAAGGAAATTCAATTCTCTACAACTTCATGTCTCACAAGAATGTCCAAAAAATGCTTCATTTGAGAGGTATGGCTCAAAACATTCAGGTCATTTTCAAAGTCAACAAAAAGTCAACATTTTGTTTTGAAGATATATTGAGCATGGAAACTCCAATTGATATGAGACCAAAAAGGTTGGTTAGAAGACACTTAGAGCTTTCCAAAAAGTCCAAGAACACTCAAAAAAATGGAAAATTGAGCAAGATACACCATTCACAAGTTGGGCAATTTTGAAGAGATGCACAAAGAGAGATGCTTCTAAAAATCAAAATTTTTGCAAATGGGCTTACTTTTTCTTCATCCAAACTTGTTCCTTATACAATTAGGAATATCCAAGCCCAATGCCACGAATTTTTATTTTATTTTTCTATTTAATTTGGAATTTATTCATTTAAATACAAATTAAATTCAAAAATAAAGTATAAAATCAAAATTAATTGCAAACTTGATTTTTATTTCTTCCTTGAGATCCAAGCAACTCATTAAAGCCAGCAAATTTCGAAATTTGGATTGATATGGCAAGATTGGATTGAAAATTGATCAAATTTGAAAATTTGATTTTGTACAAAAATCAAATTTGATTTACATTGATTAGTGATGATTTCTTCCTCAAATCAGCTCCAATTCCATCCAATATAAATACACAATGCATAACACATGATTGAGAACGAAAAAATTGGCTCAAGAACCCTAAAAAATTTTCAAAGAAACTTGTGAAAAAAGCAATTTCGAATTCTGTTTTGCAGGCCAATTCAAGGAGTTTTGAGGATTGAATAAGCATCCTCAAGGCCCCAGGAAGCTATTCCAATCATCCCCACGCGTTGAAACGTCCAGAATCGTCCTAACCAAGTCACGGTTTGTGTCAATATAACTTGAAATCGAATCCATACATACAGCCATGTTTAATGTGTTTTGATTGCATATTTATGTTGCTAATGATGTTTCTAAGCTTTCTTCATAGTTTGATTTGAGTTTCAGGGCAAGAATCACGAGATGCCATGGTTCGGGTTCCCTGTGCCGTTTAGGGTTTCTCAAAATAGGATAAATTGGACAAAACGAATACCACCATCATGTTTAGAATGATGAATCCAATCGAACCATGCCTTTGAATTGAATTTATATTGCCTGTACTGGATTTTAGAATTTGCAGGGGTCATAGCGTCGAAGAAAGACCGATGCTAACTTTCAAAAATTCAAATGAGGAAGATGAAGATCTTCGCGCGCGTTCTGGGTTTCTGAAAATCGAAATCCCTTAAAACGTCTTCGTTTCGTTTACATGACACGTAGTACCGTGGCGTAGTGGTTAAGCGCTCACATGCAAAGATGCTCTCAAGGTCCCGGTTCGAGTCGGACGGGACCTTTCTTTTACAAGTTTGAGAAACTCTAACTATTTTCTTATTTTTCCATTTTCTTATTTATTTAATATTTCTCATGCATTTTAATTCTTTTCATAATTTTATTTCATGCATTAAAAATCATCAAAATATTTTTTCCTTTTGCATTTATTTTCAGAAAATACTTATTTAATTTATAAAATTAAAAAATATTATTTTGCATGCATATTTATTTTTATTCATATTTTAGCATTTAAATCACATTTAATTAGTTTTAAATTATTAAAATGCATCCAAAAAATTCCAAAAAATTATTTTAGCATATTTATGTTATTTCCAGCATGTCATATTTTTCTCATTCAAAAACTTGCATTTTTACTAATATTATCCACTTATTCGATTTCATCGTATTTTTCGATTTTCTTGTCTTTTCACAGGTTGTTCCGTTTCAGACGGTTTCTTTTCTTTTTTTTTTCAATAATGTAACTGTTTATGGGATGTAATAGTTTAAATTAGGTTTTTTATTTTCCGCAAGTTTAAATTATGTATCTGCCCCAAAGCCATGTAATAGCGTAGGACATTTATCTTTCTGCATCTTTACATTTCCGCATTTTAATTTCCGCATCCTATAAACTGTTAGTAATTAGGCGTGTATGGCAAGATAAAATTGAACAATAGCTCACTCTAATTTCAAGATAAAATATCTGAATTTGACACACTTCTTTCACACATGCACCCCTTAGGGTAATTCTCTCTCGTTGCCTTTACGAATACAAATGGTCATGTCCCTCGAATGTAGAGGTATTCTAGCACCGTTGCGTTCAAAACAAATCATCATAGTCCCTTCGATACAAAGATCATAGACCCACGATGTAAACACAAATACATGATCTTGACCCTCGATTGTCGCCTCTGAAAATGATGATAGTCCTTGAATGTGCTAGGATACTTCCTACTAGTTGCTTTCTATGACCATCCGATGTCCCTTCAAATGTCCCGCTTACATCCAACAAATAGAGTTACCTACCAACTAATGGTATGGATAGCGTTATTCTAAAGGAAAGTAAAACAATACAACGACCAATTAAAGGTAGGTAATAAGACTTTTAGTTGCTTGCTCTATCAAAATGCTTTTCACACAACACACTTTTGTCAAAGTTCAAACTCTTTTCAAAACGAAACATTTCCAAACACTTTGTATACATTCCTACATGAATCATTACAAAGTCAAAGCGAAATGCCTTTTCAAACATTTTGTCAAACACACGAAAGCACATTTTAAAGTGATCTAAGAGCAACTAAGCCCGTAGATAACTACGGATGGAAAGGGTGCTAATACCTTCCCTTTTCATAACCTTCTCCCTTACTTAGAATCTAACGAAGGTCTTTTGTACTTTTACCTTCCCTTAATTGGATAAAAAGAAAAGTCGGTGGCGACTTTTGCTATCCGATATACAAAATTCACAAAGTGGTTCACTGTATCATTTCGGTGAATGAGTTTCAATCGATGATTAAAGAATGGGCTGTTCCATAAACATATCAACCAACTCCCTATTGGACAAGGGTTTGGCAAATCTCTCCATTTGCATATTCTTTGAACTTCTCATCACGACCCATGGACATGCTCGTGGTTGCATGCGAGTGGGTGTCAATTCAACATTATTACTCATCTTTGCGTGAAAGCATCGCTAAGTCACTCCAAATACGAATACGGTCATTCTCTGGTGATAATACCACTCCAGCGAGTTCGGACAAACTCTCTTGAAAATAGTGCATCCATAACTTTACATCATCGGTGTGGGGTTGATCTTACGAACATAGGACTTCAAATGCGACTTAGGACAAGACATGCCATCATACTTGGCAAAGTTGGAACTTTGAACTTGGGAGGAATCACAACACAGGAACAAGACTCGGATCATCAAAGTTCATCACGACATCTTGGGTTTTCCACAACATTCAAGCGGTCTTCAAGTTGCTTGTACTTGTCATCTTCATCAGTCTTGGCTATAGTCGGGCGATCCTCTCTCTCTCGGGGCTCACGCTGGTCATCTTCATTACCCTTGACACTCCCTCATTCTTGACACTTCCTTAGAGCTCTGTCAAGCTAACCCTCTTGGGACCACCTTTGTAGCGTCGCCCATGTTGAGAAGACCAACAACCTTCTTCTACATTGATGAGCTTCTTCAAATCTTCTTGGCCTTGGACCAAGCTGGTGAACATCTGCTGGCCCAGGCATTACGAGCTTGGAGATCTTTGTGGACCGTTCAAGAGCCATTTCTGCTAAAATAAATAGTGAGAGAATGAGAAAACCAATCTTCAATGTACCTGTGATGCAATGTTATGCTATGATATGCGATGTTTATGCGAATGCAATGCAATGTTTTCAAGGACCTTAGAGATTTAAATTTGTTAAACAAGCAATGAACAAACATTTATTAGTTTTCTTTTTATTATTCTTTTTATTTTTAAGTACAAAAGATAGTTCAAAAAAATAAAAGAAAAGCATAAAATCCTAAAGCTCTAAGTCTCCCACGGGCGCTTCCTCTTGGTGCCGAGGTAGGCGTTGATGCTTCGCTCCTCGTGAAGTAGCTTGGTCAACTCTAGCACTTTCTTCTCGCTTGCGTAGCACTGAGCTTCAAAGGTATCCCTTTCTTCTTTAAGCTGAATCCAGGATCTCTTCAAGTCTGCAAAATCAGTAGGCATGTCGGGATGGAGAGCGGTATAAGTGCGTCACCTATGGCGGGTTCCATAATTCTTGGTAAAGCAGTGAATGGCATCATGAGGTTTTGAGCTCGAGCTCGCACCCATTTGAGGTAAGGTTCCCAAGGAATGGAATTTCTGTGTCCCAACGTCTTGGTGTCAGTCTTCTTTACCATGCCCCAAGCGTGTATGAACCTTCGATGGTAATCCTGGAGATCGTGGTTGTAGTCGAACACAATATCTTGGAGAAGCATATCATGAGGACCATCTCTTCGAGCAAAACCAAGCGGCGTAGAGCTAGAGAAGGGTTGTAAGTAATACCTCCCTTATACCAAGTAGTGGTACATTAGGAATTCTCCTGCTTCAATGAATGTGAAGTCCTTTTGAGAAAAGACTCCAACGAATATCTGAATGAGAGAGCTGTTCGCGCTAAAAGTGTCGTGCTAGAGAATTAAATCAGAATTCAGATTCTCTGGCTCGAAACGATTTACTCTTTTGATTTGTTTATAAAGATGTCGCGAGCATCAAGCTTTATTATTTTCAACACAAGAAAGATGATTTAATGATTATGAAAAAGGGGAAAGCTGTTAATACCCTCAATTGATTATGATATGCATTACGACTAGCGCAAACTAGGCGTAACGCATTGGGAGTATTCAGGTAAGGGGTTTGTTATATAAAGGGAATAGATGGAGCACCCTAAATATATATAGTTATCTATAGCTTTATATATGAATATGTTTGATATGTTTGTGTGTTTTAAATTGCTATTTCTATGATTGGGAAAGTTTCTCCTTTGGGTTTTATGAAGGATAGATTATGAAGGATCCTAGTGTTTGTTATTATTGTGCTCGCAAAGATTTGTGGATCTTCTGCAAACATATCCCCTAATAGGAATTAGAGCATTTGTAGCTCGGATCTAAAGGGATCTATGGTTTGTTTGGTCTAAGGGAGAAAGAAATTTGCTCGCCAAGGATGAGACCTTGTGCCTACGTATTCTCAAAAGGATGTCGAGAAAGTTAGAGCAATCGTAGTTCCCACTTATGCTAGTGGAAGAAACGGAATGTTAGTAAGAGACACAGACAAATGTCATCTTAATGAAAAATGTATCTAATCTATTTCATCACATACATTTTTGAAAGTTTATTTGATTAAAATCTTTCGTCGTAAGTTACAGGTATTTTGCTTGAGTGTACAGGCGTTACCACTTACATGTTTAAGAAAGATGTTTTGAAAAAGATGATTGAATCTTTTAACTGTAAGCATTGGGTGTTTTGCTTGAGTGTACAAGCGTTACCACTTACAATTAAGAGATGTTTTTGTTTGAAAAGAGTTTTGAAAAGTTTTTGATTGTATGTGATGTGATAGATGAGATGCTTCTTCCATAGAGATGATAAGCGTCTAAATCTAGGAGAAATTGATTGGATTGAGGGATGCTTTTAAGAATCCCATGGGTCCTTGTATTGTTAGTAGAGGAGGCATTAGGGTCATCGAGGTCATCGAGGGTCCTTGTATGAAGCTCAAGAGGAAGCTATAGGGTATGGTGGCTTTGGCTTTAAAGGATTTCAGGAAACCATCCTTTTGGAATTAAGAGAAATTTCGGAAATTATACTCTGGGTTCTATCCTAGCGGGTGATTCTTTGTATTGGAAGCCCAATAGGAGGCATTAAGAGATTTCTGTCTCTTTCATTGTATGATGCCCAGGAGAAGGCTAAACTCAATGAGGAGTTCTTTTGAACGAAGCCCAAGAGGAGGCGAACTCAACAGGGGAGTGTTGTCTTATATGAAGCCTAAGCGGAGGCTAAACTCAGATGAAATGAGTTACCTTGTACAAAGCTCAATAGGAGGCTAACTCTGTGGGGAGATTTATCTTGTATAAAGCCCAAGAGGAGGCTAACTGTGGGGAACCTATTGGTTAGACTAGTTGTTATGTTATAACTAGACAGTTGTATAAACAAGTGTGTGTGTATGATATGTATTCACAGGAGTGTATGAAGGAAATATAAACAGATGCATGATGTTTATTTATGAGAGTTTATGAAGGAAATATAAACAAGTGTCTGTGAAACGAACGTTTTAAAAACGAGCGTAACTTGATTATTTACAAGTTTGAATTATGTACAAGGAAGTAAGTATGTACACGAACGAGTATTTTATGTACAGGAGAATGTGGATGTACATAGGAGGGTTGGGACTTACACCATAAGGGTGGCCCATTGGTTTAAAATCAGTTTCACCGAGAATAATGCTCCTTTCAATACCAATGGTATTCAATGTATATACAAACGAAACGGAAAACAAACGATCGAAGTTTATATGTGTTTGAATATTTACAGAAGTATCTGTATTATGTACAGGTAAAAATTTGTATCTACATGAAAAGTATTTGATATGTACAAATAAAATATGTATGTACATAAAGAATGTTGGTTGGGACTTACACCGTAAGGGAGGCCCATGATCGGTTAAGAAATTTGAGAGAAAACGAATTCGGTTTTATCGTTTAATCGGATCGATCATGGAAAAAGATGCAAGTTTGATGAAAAGTTTTGAAGAATATTATTTGAAAGTGTTTTTGAAATGTGAGGTTCACTTATAAGAAGTTTTGAAAAGAATCGGGACTCGAAAGTTTGAAAAAAATCACTTTTAAAGGTGTTTTGAAAAGTGCTCAAAGTACCGTTTTCGGCTCGATCAAAATATAATCGGATGAAAGTTTTTTCTGAAAATTTTTGCACTATCATAAAATAGATACATTAATTGACAAGTGTACAAAAATCACCTCAAAATGAGGAGTTTTGATTGGTTTTAAAAATGTCAAAGTTTGTAAAAATGCAAAGTTTGGTAAAAAAATAGTCCCAGGAGGCTTGAACCGACACATTAGGCAAGGCGTGGCACAATGACTTAAGAGTGGTGGCAATAACAATACATCCGTGTATTGTGTTCAAACTATGAAATTATATTTTAAACTCTTATTTTAAATTTGAAAACAGCATGCTTCATCATCTTCTCAATCTTCAATCGACCATGGATTTCGTGTTTCTTGATGAAATCAAGCGATGTAAAGATCAAACTTGCTCCGCCTCAAGCCGGGAACATGATGGCACTCTTTAATTTCATTTATTTTAAGCCTAACATGGTGAATTTCGATGAACACGAAGAACCCTAAAGCTGAAAAATCTAATTGAAATCGTGTATGGTTGATGATTTATTCAATTGATTGAGGGTTAATGGTCGTGGATAGTCAGAAAACAAATGGCCAAAGTTTTTCAATTTAATCAAAGAATCATAGAGTTCGAGTTTGAAGTTCTTACATTGGTGGAAATGCGGTTGGAGTGTTTCGATTGTTGTTTGAGGATTGCTTGAGCACCGGTGACCTCTATGGAAGGTGTTTGATCACCACTTGCTCTGGAATGATCAAAACTCTACCAAGTCGACTGCATGAGCTCAAAGTGGAACTTGATTACAGGTTAGAGGTGTTCTGAGTTTGTTGTTTATGATCTGCATCATCTCTATGATGTATGTTGATGATGTTTGGATGATTAAAACCCAAGTTGCTCGAGCCAACCTATGAATTCGAATCCTAAGGCAGTTTTGGCAAGCTTATGTGTATGGCATGTGCGATTTCTAATTGTGTTAATTTTAAGTTATAGACCAATTGCATATGACATTTAAAACATGTTAGACACCAATTTATTCAAAGTTTTTCACAAGTTTTCAAAGATGCACAATTTCTCCAATTTGTACTATGTTTCATGAATTTTGAGAAAGAAAAATGAAAGCATGTACTTGCATGGCTTTGGTGTAGTTTGAATGGAAAGCAAGACCTCTATTTATAGGCCATGAGTCTTGAAAATAATTGAGAAAGTTTGGTCATTGGTAAATTTGACTTGCCTTAGAGGGCAAGGAAGTCTTTGTTGCATTAAATGCAAAAGGAAACTTCCTTTTAACCATGTGTTAAAACTCAACTTGATCCTATCTTATCATAATTACTTCTCACTGATTTTTATCAGCTCTAGTCTATCCTCGCAAGGTGGCATGTGTTCTAGAAGAAGAAAATGCAAAATGACCTATAATCTTGAAGTTTTGAACTTGAAATCCATGGTTATGGAGCCTTATGTTTCAAAATAAAAAGTATAGCTAGACTCCATGGATTTGAGAGTTCTTGGACATTTTAGAAATCTTGTTTCAAGGGCTACAACTTTCATGTTTTGAGTTTTTTCCAATTCAAAGTGGAACTATGTGAAAAAATGCCATGAAGTTTGGAAAAAGTACAAAATTTTAACACTTGAAATTTTTTCTAAGTGTTAGAAATTTTGACTTTTTGTTGACTTTTCCAAATTCTTTGATTTTTTATGATCAAGATGGATCATTTGAAGTATTTTGATGATGGAAAAAGTTTTGTTTTGAAAAAGTTGACCAAAAGTCAAAGTTTGACTTTTCTGTGCAGATGAAATTTCATCAGATGTTTCATAAATTGACTGATGAATCCTGTGAACTTCTGTGATGTTTTGAATCCAGAAATTAGGTCAACATGTTGTATCTAAGATATGAATATCAATCTCCAATCAAAAAATTCATCCATTGATCAGAAAATCAGAGATTACTCATGCTTGACAAAAACCCTAATTGGTCGATCCTTGATAGATCAATGAGAAAAGTTGGATATCTGAAGATCAGAGGTTGATGATTTGATCAAGATAGATCAAATGAGAGGAATAGAACTCAAACCCTAATTGGTTGCCTCTTGAATTAGATGAAAATTTGATGAAACCCTAATTTTGACCTGTGAACTCCACACCCGATTAATTCTGTTCTGAACTGTTAATGATGCAATGATGCAAATGTGAGGTGGTATATTAGGTCAAAAATTGGGGTATGACAAGAGAGACATTAAACTTTGAGACCACTTCATCCTTTGTTCGTTCTTCAAAACTGATGGAGGAAGGTGCGAAATAAACCACCTGGAAAGTAACGGTATGCAACACATGAGAGTTCCTTGTCTCTTGATAGTACGAGTGTGGAGAGAATGTAGGATGTCTCCAAGTAAAGTAGGCACAGGATTGCGGGTAAGAAATAACTTGATGGCATTGACATCTATGAATTGATCCGAGTTAGGGAATAGAACCAAACCATAGATTAGCAAGGCCACAATGTCTTCAAATGCATGGAAACTCATAGTCTTGAGGAATTCTCGGGCTTTCTTAATCAGGAACTTAGCAAGTAAACCCTTAACTCTGCTTCTAGTTTCCCAATTGGCTTCAATATCTGAGCACTTTAGGTGTAAGGCGGATGCGATGTCTTCGTACCTAGGAACTTTTTCTAAACCGTTGAATGGCATTTGGTCAAGAATAGGTATCCCAAGTAGCTTAGTGAACTCTTCCAAGGTAGGAACCAACTGATAATCTAGGAATGTAAAGCAATGGTGTTTCGGATCGAAGAAGCGGAATAAGGCGTGCATCATATCTTCTTCAAAAGGAGATAACCAAGTCAAGTAAATAACCATGTATTTTGATGGCGAGCATGGTGGGAATTTACGAAACCAATTCTTTGGTGAGAAGGCATACCCATGAAGTTGATTCGGATAGTCTTTCTAGAAGCCATAATCCCTACAAAGCGAGCAAAGATAAATCCTAGGTCCTTGAAATAGTTAGAAATGATATGCAATGCGATGATGTCATGATGTCATGTTTAGCACACAAAAAAATTCACACAAAGAGCCTAGGTTTAAGGCTTGCATGAGGTATAGGTGATTACCCACCAAAAGTTCGAGTTGGTTCATCACATCCTATAATAGTGGGTTCTAGGAATCTCATATCATTGATCTTTCTCGTAGGCATTTATTTCAATGCGACTACCAAGTGGTCGGAAAATATCCCAAAAGTCGATTTCAATGGCGTAGCATCAGTATCGACCAACCTCGGTGCACCAAAGCCGCCATCTCACTACCTTCTAATGGCAAAGATGGGTCAATTAAGGTTCTAAAAGTTTAGTTAGTGCTTGATGACACCACGAAGCCAAATACTATCCTCAACTTGGGAATGAAGAGTATCGGGACATCAAAGTGTCACACTAACGTAGCCATCATGTTGACCGTTTCGATATCGTCTAGCGGTCATGACGATTATTGCTACTTACCTAAAAGGAAACCGGATCGGGTGTAGGATCCCCACAAATATAATACCAAGCAACCCTTAAAGATAAAGCATACAAGTCAAGCGAGCGGTAAAATGATCTAGAAATCCCTAAGGTATTCTCTCTTTAGGGTGTTCCCAGTAGTCGCGATTACATGTCGGTGAGTGACTTTGTAGGTTTTGTATCGCAAATGTGCGGATAGCAAAGTGCCAACGACTTTTCTTTTATCAATTAAGGGAAGGTAAAAGTAGAAAAAGACCTTCGTTAGATTCTAAGTAAGGGAGAAGGTTATGAAAAGGGAAGGTATTAGCACCCCTTTCCATCCGTAGTTATCTACGGGCTCTTAGTTGCTCTTAAATCACTTTTAAAAATGTGCTTTCTGTGTGTTTGACAAAAATGTTTTGAAAAGGCATTTCGCTTTGACTTTGTAATGATTCATGTAGGAATGTATACAAAGTGTTCGGAAATGTTTCGTTTTTGAAAATAGTTTGAACTTTGACAAAAGTGTGAGGTGCAAAAAGTATTTGATTTGAGTAAGCAACTAAAAGTCTTATTACCTACTCAGAGTTGGTCGTTTCCGTATTATTTTACGTTCTTTTAGAATAGCGTTATCCATACCATTAGTTGGTAGGAAACTCTATTCGTTGGATGTAAGCGGGACATTCGAAGGGACATCGGATGGTCATAGAAGGCAACTTGTAGGAAATATCCTAGCACATTCGAAGGGACGATCATCATTTTTCGTGGCGACAATCGAGGTCAAGATCATGTATTCGTGGCGACATCGTGGGTCTATGATCTTTGTATCGAAGGGACTATGATGATTTGCTTGAAAACAGCGGTGCTAGAATACCTCTACGTTCGAGGACATGACCATTTGAATTCGTAAAGGCAACGAGAGAATTACCTAAGGGGTGCGTGTGAAAAGTGTGTTGATTGAATATTTTATCTTGAAATTATGAGTGATCTCGTTCGTTTTATCTTGCCATACGCCTAATAGCGGTTTATAGGGTGCGGAAATTAAATTGCGGAAATATAAAGTGCGGAAAATAAATCCTACGCTATTACATGGCTTTGGGGCAGATACATAATTTAAAATGCGGAAATAAAAGTCCTAATTAAACTATTACATCCCATAGGCAATTACATAATATGAAAAACGATAAAAATTGTCAAAGCGAGATAACACTGTGACGGATGAAAAATTGGGAAATACGAGAAAATTGAATAAGAGGAAAATGTTAGTAAAAATAATAATTTTTGAATGAGAAAAAGTTTTCATGCTGGAAATAATATTAATATGCTAAAATAATTTTTTGGGATTTTTTGGAGTTAATTTAATAATTAAAAATCAATTAAAAGTGATTTAAATGACAAAATTGAAATTAAATTAAATATGCATGCAAATATAATATTTTTAATTTTAAAAATTAAATAAACATTTTTCTGACATGTATGCAAAAAATAAATATTTTTGGTGTTTTTTAAATGCATGATAAAAATTATGAAAGATAAATTAAATTAACATGAAAATATTAAAGAAAATAAGAAAATAGAAAAAAATGCAAAACATGTAAAAATCACTTTGCCATGGAATCGAATCGGGACCTTGCCTTCACCCCTTGCCTTTACCAATCGAACGAGTGCACGTGTTATGGAAAGCAGGCGAATGGTTTGTAAGCAGTGTCATCTCACGATTTCCCGAATCATGCGCCAAGCTTTATCTTCTTCGTTTTGAATTTTTGAAAAGGTAGCGTCGGCCTCAGTGCAACGCTATAATCCCTGCAATTCTCAAAATCTCATACACGTAATATAAATTAATTGTGAGTACATGAATCGATTGCAAATTGAATTCTAAACACGATGGTGGTGGTCTTATGGTCCAATTTATCCGTTTTAAAGAAGCCCTAGTTTGAGACCGAAAACCCTAGCAATGGTGATTCGTGTTCTAGGCCATGGAAATTCAATCAAACCACCCAGAAAGCTTCCAAGCTTCGTTCTAATCACAAAAACAACAACAAAACATGTTAAAAATGCATGAATAATGGAAATCAATTTTGGAAAAAGTTTGACAAACCGAAATCGTGTTCTTGCAATTCTTGATGTTTTTGGACAATGTAAAGGTCTGGGATGCTTCAAGGGATGTCAAGGAACGTGTTTGGATCCTCAAAACCAATTGAAACAAGCTGGAACAAGGGCTGCTAGTTACTTGAAAGGCACGGTTTTTTTAAGTTAGGTTAGGGTTCCTCCAACCAATTTTTCTGTTCTCATTCATGTGATATGCCTTGTATATTTATAGTGGATGGAAATTGAGCTGATTTGAGGAAGAAATAATCATCAATCAATGCAAAGATTATTTGATTTTGTACAAAATCAAATCTTATCTTTTTTGATCAATTTCAATCAAATTCTTGCCATATAAAGACCAATTTCGAAATTTGACAGATTTTAGGAGTTGCTTGGACCTCAAGGAAGAGAGGAAAAATCAATTTGCAATTAATTTTGATTTTATACCTTATTTTTTAATTTAATTTGTATTTAAATGAATAAAATCCAAATTAAATAGAAAAATAAAGTTAAAATTCGTGGCATTGGGCTTGGATGTTCCAAATTGTCTAAGGAACAAGTTTGGATGAAGAAAAACTAGGCCCATTTGCAAAAAAATTTATTTTTACAAGTATCTCTCTTTGTGCACTTCTTCAAAATTGCCCAACTTGCACAAGGTGTATTTTGCTCAATTTTCCACAGTTTTGAGTGTTCTTGGACTTTTTAGAAAGCTCTAAGAGTCCTCTAACCAACCTCTTTGGTTTCATCTCAATTAGAGTTTCCATGCTCAATATATCTTCAAAACAAAAAGTTGACTTTTTGTTGACTTTGAAAAGGACCTGTAATGTTTTGATCCATACCTTCCAAATGAAGCATTTTTTGAACATTCTTGTGAGACATGAAGTTGTAGAGAATTGAATTTCCTTCAAAAAAAGAGGTGGTGGAAAAATTTCTGAGAAAGTATGAAGAAGTTATGCTCAGTCAAAGTTCAGTTGACTTTTCATTGGAAAACCCTAATTTGGAAAGTTTGACTTTTGAGCAAATCTTGAGTTTTCTTGATGAATCATGATTAACCCTTGATCAAATGGTGAATGTGACTTCAAAATGAGGATGTTGACCAAAAATCAGGAAGTTTAACTATATGTTGACCATAGTTGACTTTTTGTCCAATACAACTGATTTTCAACCATCTGAGCAATTGTCTGAGAAAACTTGACTTGTAAGGCTTGAAACCCGTCATGGAGAATCTTTGAAGCATATGAGGAGGCATGATGACCATTGGAGATGTTGGAAGTCCATCTGGATCTAAGAATTATCAAACCCTAGTTTGGGTTGTCTAGGAGAGGGTTTGTCTGATCAACCCTTGAGGAATCCTTGAGTATGGATGTATGAAATATCTCGAGAAGATGGAGGGAAAATTTTGGGTTATGACACGAATACGAAGCGTGCATCATGGGCATTAAAGCTGCTATCGACTTAAGAATCTAGTTCTTGCAAGTGTACGGAGACTCAACTTTAGTGATCAGTCAGATTAAAGGCGAGTGTGATACGAAGCATCCGAATCTCATTCCATATCGAGAGCATGTTCTGAGTTTGATTCCCTATTTCGAAGATATCACTTTCAATCATATTCCACGAGAAGAGAATCAGTTGGCAGACGCATTAGCTACTATGTCATCTATGTTCAAGGTCAGATGGGACAACGAGGCTCCCCAAATCATCATTGAGAAGTTTGACGAACCAGCATACTGTTGTGAACTTGATACAGAAGAGAAACCTTGGTTCTAAGAAGTGAAGAGGTATCTTGAGACTCAGGAATATCCCGCAGGGGCATCTGTCAATGATAAGAATTTCTTTAGAAGATTTGCATCCAAATTCTTCCTCAGCAATGGCATCTTATACAAGCGCAACCACGACTTGTGCTTACTCCGTTGTATAGATTAGAAAACAGTAGCACGTATCATGGAAGAGTTACACGAAGGCGCATTTGGTACCTACTCCAGTGGACATACGATGGCTTAAAAGATTTTGAGAACAGGTTACTATTGGTCCACCATGGAAGCTGATTGTCACCGCTATGCTCGATCTTGTCACAAATGCCAGATATATACCGACAAAGTGCACGTACCTCCAGTACCTCTGAATGTTCTAACAGCTCCTTGGCCTTTCGCAATGTGGGGCATTGACATGATTGAAGAAATCAAGCCCACCGCTTCCAACGGACATCGTTTCATCCTTATGGCAATTGACTATTTCACCAAGTGGGTAGAAGCAGCCTCATTCGTATTTGTTACCAAGAATGTCATGGCTCGATTCATCAAGCATAATCTTATCTGTCGGTATGGCACTCCTGAAAGGATTATCACAGATAATGGTTCTAATCTCAACAACAAAATGATCACGAACTACGCAGATTCAAGATCAAGCATCACAATTCTTCTCCTTATCGGCCTAAGATGAATAGCGATGGAAGCCGCCAACAAGAACATTAAGAAGATCATCTGAGAAGATGGCGGTGACTTACAAAGATTGGCATGAGATGTTACCATTTGCTCTTCATGGTTATCGCTTTTCTGATCGAACATCAAGGGGCAACCCTTTCTCTCTTGTATACGGTATGGGCAGTCCTACCCATCGAGGTTCGGATACCCTCGACCGGGTCCTCCGGGACACGAGTTAGGTGAAGACGATTGGATCGAGACTCGCCTTGACCGGATTAACTTGATTGATGAGAAGCGACTCGCATCCATCGCCATGGACGGATCTATCGAGCGAATGATTAAAGCATTTAACAAGAAGGTCAAGCAAGAGTCTACCAAGTCGGTGATCTAGTAGTCAAGCGCATCATTCTTCCACAAGGTGATCGAGGGCAAATTGACTCCCACCTATGAGGGACCATTTGTAGTCAAGCGGTATTTTCGGAGCTATGATACTTAGCACCATGGATGGTGAAGACTACCCACACCACATGAGCGAGACATAGTCAAAAAATACTACGCATAAATGAGACTCGCTAGGTCGACTGAACTAGGTAAAAATAAGGGCATCTTGACGAACCAAATAGGTTCGGGCAAAAGTTAAGGATATATACAAAACATGTACACCCAGCAAGTCGAAAACCTGCAAAGGCGAGCAAAAAGGGTATCGGTGGTGAAAACCGAAAGGCGGTCTAGGCAAAAGTTAGGGATTTAAGCGTCGACTATGTCTCGTCCAGATCACTTATCTAGACTACTATCAGCATTCAAGATTCAAATGGCAAAAATCAATTCACTCACTTTCTACTGCAGCAAGGAGATGAGATAGTCGAAATATATGAGTACTAGCATAGTTGGAACTTAACGAGATTGTTTCCGCATAGCCTTTTACTTTTCTTATGTATAAACTACTTGGCCATACGCCACCTTTCAAATTAATACAAATTCTTTCTCTTTACAAATTTCATTGTTGTTTGCATAAAGTCCAACGTTTGCTTTGAATGATTATATGCATATGACAATAAATATCCAGTTACAAACATGCAAAAGGTGAACAAACAAGGATAATTACTACAGGCTCTAGGAATTGAGATGACGATGAAAGTCACCAATACGTTCCCCTGCAAAGTACAATCCCCACAGAGGCGTCGCTCACTACAAACCTTCCCCATTGGAGTACACATCTTCCTCCACTAGTCTAGACATTCAAAGCTTCATCACGTCAGTCCCCGAGCAGTGATTCCATTCAACTGAACCATGTTGCATCAGTCTCCAAGTAGTAACGATTCATCAACAACAGAGGTATTTGTCCCCAGCAGAATATCTCAACAATCATCATCCCCCGGCAGTAGCAGTATCCAGACTTGAAACTCGGTCAGATAGTGCATCGGAGGAAACCTACATTTTCTATTCCCCCAGCCAGAGGCTTCAGCAGACTCCGGATCCTCTCAGCCCTGTCTCCCAACGACAACTAATTACTCTTCAGTAGGGTCTACGCACAAGATCCCCAGCAGAGCACCTTCTAAAATTTTCCCCATCAGGGTCTACGCACAAGATCCTCGGCAGCGTGCCTCTCAATCTCTACCATCCTCAACAATATCTAGGCTCAAGACTTGGTCAGATAGTGCATCAGAGGAATCAAGGTTATCTTTCTTCTCGGGGTTTCCATCCGTTTCATCCCCCAAACAGAAGCCAAGAAATCCTCAAGAAGAACGTCCGCATCTTCCTCAAGATGGATATGTTTTGAAATACCACAACATATATCATTCATACACTTTGCATAAAGGCCATAATTTGCGCATATGTCATTCATACACATTGTCATGCATCATAACCTGCATAAGACTAACGATACTCTATCAAAGTTTCCTTTGCTTTTCTCAAATAGGTGAAAATCACTTCTGAAACAACAGGTCCAGGATTAATACCCGAAGCCAGAAGGGAAACCCTATCCGAACGACCGCCCGAGTTGTCCTCCGATGACAAGTCTAGGATTAATACCCGAAGCCAGACGGGAAACCCTATCTGAACGATCACACAAGTTATCCTCTGATAACAAGCATTGGATCAATACCCGAAGCACAACAGGGAAGCTATCCACATTTTGCCAACTATTATCCTCTCAGAGTAATCAAGACGAAATTTATTCTGACTCTCTCTTATTATCAACAGCAACTACAGAGTCTGGCGTACGACTCAGTTGCCTCGGATGGCATCTTAAGTCCATCTCCGACCGTTTGTCAGTATCTCTCCACTTTCAGAATGCTGCATATTTGGTTAAAAACCAATACAAATCAATAACTTCATTCAAAGATGGGTGAAAAGTCTAGCGTACGACTCAACATCGTTCCCCTCGGATGGCATCTTAAGCCCATCTCCGTGCTCTCTTCTATCTTCAGGAACATCTGCAGAGCCTAGCGTACGGCTCGTTCCCTAACATCAGTCTCCCCGGATGGCATCTTAAGCCCGTCTCCGATGACTCTCATATTCAGACGACATTCTTGAGTCTAGCATACGACTCATTCCCCAGCTTCTCCAAATGGCATCTATAAGCCCATTCCCGCATCATCAGTCGACAGCGAGTGCAAATTTTCAGGTGTACTCGAGTGTTCAATCATCTTCTACCTCCAGGTCACGAAAGGCAAGCATACCAATCTAACCCTTCCAGTACAAGAAGATTGAACAGGGGCAGCTGTCATACCCCAAAATTTGCCCTCCTACTTCTCAAAACATTTCATACATCCATTCCTCAAGGGTTGATCAAACAAACCCTCTGCTAGACAATCAACCCAAACTAGGGTTTGGCAATTTTCAGATCAAGATAGACTTCCAACATCTCCAATGGTCATCATGCCTCCTCATATGCTTCAAAGATTCTCCATGACGGGTTTCAAGCCTTACAAGTCAAGTTTTCTCAGACAATTGCTCAGATGGTTGAAAATCAGTTGTATTGGACAAAAAGTCAACTATGGTCAACATATAGTTAAACTTCCTGATTTTTGGTCAACATCCTCATTTTGAAGTCACATTCACCATTTGATCAAGGGTTAATCATGATTCATCAAGAAAACTCAAGATTTGCTCAAAAGTCAAACTTTCCAAATTAGGGTTTTCCAATGAAAAGTCAACTGAACTTTGACTGAGCATAACTTCTTCATACTTTCTCAGAAATTTTTCCACCACCTCTCATTTTGAAGGAAATTCAATTCTCTACAACTTCATGTCTCACAAGCATGGTCAAAAAATGCTTCATTTGGAAGGTATGGATCAAAACATTACAAGTCCTTTTCAAAGTCAACAAAAAGTCAACTTTTTTTAATGAAGTTTTATTGAGCATGGAAACTCCAATTGAGATTAAACAAAAGAGGTTGTTTAGAGTACACCTAGAACTTTCTAAAAAGTCCAAGAACAATAAAAAATGTTGAAAATTGAGAAAAATACACCTTGTACAAGTTGGGCATTTTTGGACAATTGCACAAAGAGAGATACTTGTCAAAATCCAATTTTTTCCAAATGGGCCTATAATTTTATGATCCAAACTTGATCATAATATTATTTGTGACCTATTGATGCCTTGCCATGACCACCTTTTATTTTTTTGATTTATTTTTGAATTTAAAAGCATTTAATTCAAATTTAAATTATATAAAATATGAAAACAAGGTATATTTTCAAATAGGTTGGATTTTTATCAAACTTGAGGTCCAAGATAGCCCATACAACGTGCCAATTTCGTGCTAGCTCTCACATAGAAGGGAAAATCAAATTTTTAAAAGATTTGATTTTATTTGAAAGAGAAATTTTTTTGCATTAAAGAGGAGATCTTTTTTCATTCTTTTTGCTTCCAATTCTTACTCTATAAATACTCAGCACATTGCACAAGACCAAGGACGAAACCCTAGCTCATACAAGCAACCCTTATTTTCAAAAAAATTGTTCAAAGTTGACAAATTCGAATTCCAAGTTCCAGCAAGTTTCACCAGCCACCATCCCATGTTCTGAGGATCGAGTCAATCCAATCCTTACTTAGGGCGAGGTGGTGCTATTTTCTTGAATTTCGATTTCATAAATCCATGCATTGCTAATTGTTTTGTGTGTTTATTTGAACTCGGGACATGTATTAGATCACATTTGAACCATTACATGCAAGCTTAGGCGTAGAAAACACGAATCACCATGGCTAGGGCATTTTGAGCTAGAGGCATTTTCGGAAGCGAACACCACCATCGTGTTCGCAACCCTCGATTTAGGGGTAGGGTTCGCCTATTTTTGCGGTGAGAGAGGCGATAGGGCTGGCGTTGTGTTGAGAGCATGCGTGCGTTTACCCTTAAAACAATTGATTCCGGTTTCTAAATACCAAACACGCTTTGGCTCGTGGCAAGCAAGCTTAAGTTTTTCAGATGGTCACCGATTCGATGGCAAGACCATTCTTTTTTACTCTTTTGCAAAACCAACTTTTTCTTTTCTTATTTTCTTTAATATTTTTCATACAATTTAATTAATCTTTAACTAATTTTATCATGCATTTAAAAAATCACAAAAATATTTTTCTTTTTTGCATTATTATTAGAAAATTTAATTTTTTAATATTAAAATTAATATTTTTGCATGCATATTTTATTTAAATGCTAATTAATCATTAAAATGAATTTTAATTGCTTTAAAATTATCAAAACAATCCAGAAAATTACCAAAAAAATATCTTATCATATTAATGTCATTACTAATCAAAAATCTTTTTCCTCATTTAAAAATATTTCTTTTTACTAACATTTTCTTCTTATTTAATTTCTCTTGTTTTCTGATTATGTATCTGTTCACAGGTTGTAACGTTTCGGACAATTTTCTTTCGCTTCCTTTTTCAATTATGTAACTGCTTATGGGATGTAATAGTTTAATTAGGACTTTTACTTTCCGCACTCCTATTATATAACTGCCCCAAAGCCATGTAATAGCGTAAGACTTTACATTTCCGCACTTTACATTTCCGCAATTTACTTTCTGCACCCTATAAACTGCTAGTAATTAGGCGTGTGTGGCAAGATAAAAATTGGACATAGATCACTCATAATTCCAAGATAACATATATCTGAATTGACACACTCTTTTCACACATGCACCCCTTAGGGTAATTCTCTCTCGTTGCCTTTACGAATACAAATGGTCAAGTCCCTCGAACGTAGAGGTATCCTAGCATCGTTGCCTACGAAATATATCATCATAGTCCCTTCGAATCAAAGATCATGAGTCCCTCGACGTGGCCTATGAAAACATGATCTCATCCCTCGATTGTTGCCTACGAAAAGTGATGATCGTCCCTTCGAATGTGCTAGGATACTCCTACAAGTTGCCTTCTATGACCATACGATGTCCCTTCGAATGTCCCTTCTACATCCAACGAATAAGGTTACCTACAAACTAATGGTATCGATAGTACTATTCTAAAGGAACGTAAAACAACACGAAAACGACCAATTCTTAGTAGGTAATAAGACTTTTAGTTGCTTGCTCTATCAAAATACTTTCACACCACACACTTTTGTCAAAGTTCAAACTCTTTTCAAAACGAAACATTTCCGAACACTTTGTATACATTCCTACATGAATCATTACAAAGTCAAAGCGAAATGCCTTTTCAAAACATTTTTGTCAAACACACAGAAAACACAATTTTAAAGTGATCTAAGAGCAACTAAGAGCTCGTAGATAACTACGGATGGAAAGGGGTGCTAATACCTTCCCTTTTCATAACCTTCTCCCTTACTCAGAATCTAACGAAGGTTTTTTCCTGTTCTTTTCACCTTCCCTTAATTGGATAAAAGAAAAGTCGGTGGCGACTCTTGCTATCTGCACATTTGCGATACAAAAATCTCAAAGTTAGTTCACCGTATTACAGAAGGTCGTACTCGAAACACTACGGGAGTGATTCAAGTAGACATAACTATCGGTTCAGTGACGAGGCCGACCATATTCATGGTGATCTAGGGTAAGCCAAGTTACAGTCTGTTGGTTGGCAGAGAATGGCTTCATGGAGTTGGAGTTGTGCCATTTTCTATGCACCAACATTTTATAATATGGAGAGAAGACGTCATTGTGGAGAATATTGAAGTTGATCAAGTATATTTCATGGCTGATGTGAACAATATTGGAAAAGAGTTCAACAGGAAATTGGACAATATTTCGCCTTGTCAGCCTGCAGAGGAAGTATATGCCAATTTAAATGAGGCGTTTGTTTCCCTAAACTTACATGAAACCCATGGTTTCACATGAGATATGGAGCCATTAGAGGATACATATGTTGTAAACCGGCTGACAGGCAGGGGAGACATCAGTGATACTGATGTCTAGCTTGAAGCTCTGAGGAAGATTTCGGCGTATATCATCGAAAATAAAACAAATTCAGCACTGGAAGCTAAAGAAAATATGGTTGTCGAAGCCAATAAAGTCAAATTCTAGAGAAGGATTCCATCTTGGCTATTGAGCAAAAACCACCAGATAAGAAAAAAGAAGTCCAAGAATACGTAAATGAGTAGCGTTTTGACTAAATATATGACGATGAACCTTTGGGTTTCGAAAAGGATCCTATGGCGCCTGAAAAGATGCAGCCACGAGATCCCTTAGAAGAGATAAATCCTGGCGAAGAAGGTGATAAAAGACCAACTTATATCAGCGTCAACATCGACCAAACAATGAGGTCTGAGGTAATATCTTTATTAAAAGAATTTAAAGATTGTTTTGCTTGGGACTATAATGAAATGCCTGGTTTAAGTAGGGATTTGGTCGAATTGAAATTGCCAATAAAAGTTGGGAAAAATCCAGTGAAGCAAACGCCTCGACGTTTTGCTCCAACAATAATGTCGAAGATCAAAAAGGAAGTTAAAAGGCTCCTCAAGAGAAAGTTCATCAGAACTGCGAGGTATGTTGAATGGTTGGCAAATATTGTGCCAGTCATGAAGAAAAATGGTAAATTAAGAGTGTGCATTGACATTAGAGATTTAAATGTTGCCACTCTTAAAGATGAATATGCCATGCCTATGGCAGAAATGTTGGGCGATTTTGTCGTTGGTTTTGAATATTTAAGTATGCTTGATGGTTATGCTGGTTATAACCAAATTTTTATTGCAGATGAAGATGTGCCGAAGATGGCATTTCGTTGCCCAAGGGCATTAGGAACATATGAATGGGTGGTCATGCCATTCGGCCTCAAAAATGTCAAAGCAACCTATCAAAGGGTAATGAATTCTATGTTCCATGATTTCATTGAAGACTTTATGCAGGTTTATATTGATGATATTGTGATAAAGTTGAACAATAAATTGACACATCTGCAGCATCTTCAAATATCCTTTGAAGGGATGAGGAAATATGGATTAAAAATGAATCCATTAAAATACGCTTTTTGTGTGCAGGCAGGTGATTTTCTTGGCTTTGTGGTGCATAAAAAAGGCATAGAAGTAAATCAAAGCAAGACAAAAGCCATCATAGACGTCACGCCTCCGTCGACCAAAAAATAACTTTAGTCTTTGTTGGGTAAGATAAATTTCTTGAGGAGGTTCATATCCAACTTAAGTGGAAAAACTAAAGCTTTTTCACCACTACTTCGACTGAAGAATGAGGATTTCGTTTGGCAAAAAGAACATCAAGATTCTTTCGACAAGATCAAAGAATACTTAATAAAGCCCCAATTTTAGTGCCTCCAATTAGAAATAAGCCTATGAGGTTGTATATTGCGGCCTCGGATACGACTATAGAAAGTATGTTAGTACAAGAAGATGAAAATAATGTCGAAAGACCTGTATATTACCTTAGTCGAATGTTAAATGATCTTGAAACTAGGTATAGTGACATAGAAAAACTATGCCAATGTTTGTATTTTTCTTGTGTTAAACTGAAGCAGTATATAAAGCCAGTTGACGTGTATGTCTCTTCTTATTTTGATATTATTAAGCATATGTTGTCTAAACCAATTTTGCACAGTCGAATTGGCAAATGGGCACTAGCGTTAACGAAATACTCCTTGACGTATTTTCCTTTAAAAGCAATGAAAGGGCAGATAGTGGCAGATTTTCTTGTCGACCATTCAATGGTTGCTATGCCCCAAAACTATGTCGATTTGGTGCCATGGAAATTATACTTTGACGGTTCTATTCATAAGGATGGCGCTGGAATATGAGGAATCATAATTTCTCCAAATGGAATCCCAACAGAGTTCAAGTATACAATCGATAGCGTCTGCACTAAAAATGAAGCTGAATACGAGTCTTTAATAACTAAACTTGAACTTCTGCTAGAATTAGGGGCAAGGAATGTCGAAATTATAGGAGATTCAGAATTGGTTATTAAGCAAGTTTCGAAAGAGTACAGAGTGTTAAGGAGAATTTAATTGTGTACTTTGTGATTACCATCAGACTGCTTAAGCAATTCGAACAAGTGAGTCTTCGACATATACCTCGACGGGAAAATCAAGAGGCAGATAATTTGGCGCAAGAGTCTTCAGGATACAAGAAGGATTAAGATGGAGAACCTATCCAGGTAAGAGAGAAAGTTCGAGCAACTTTATTATCTCCTTCAGATTTGTCAATTATAAAATTAGGAGCTAAAGATGCTGAAAATTTTCAAATTTTAATAATTGACAATGGGCAAGATAATGACTGGCGTAAGCCATTGGTGGAATATTTACGTTCCCCTACGGACTCGACAGAATGAAAAATTAAATATCATGCTGTCATACCCCAAAATTTGCCCTCCAACTCCTCAATACATTCCATACAACCATACTCAAGGATTCCTCAAGGGTTGATCAGACAAACCCTCTCCTAGACAATCAACCCAAACTAGGGTTTGGTATTTCTCAGATCAAGATGGGTTTCCAACATCTCCAATGGTCTTCACGCCTCCTCATATGCTTCAAATATTCTCCATGTCAACTTTCAAGCCTCACAAGTCAAGTTTCCTCAGACAATTGCTCAGATGGTTGAAAATCAGTTGTATTGGACAAAAAGTCAACTGTGGTCAACATACAGTCAAACTTCATGATTTTTGGTCAACATCCTCATTTTGAAGTTAAATTCATCATTTGATCAAGGGTTGATCATGATTCACCAAGAAAACTCAAGATTTGCTCAAAAGTCAAACTTTCTAAATTAGGGTTTCTTAGTGAAAAGTCAACCAAACTTTGACTGAGCATAACTTCTTCATACTTTCTCAGAAATTTTTCCACCACCTCTTTTTTTGAAGGAAATTCAATTCTCTACAACTTCATGTCTCACAAGAATGTTCAAAAAATGCTTCATTTGGAAGGTATGGATCAAAACATTACAGGTCCTTTTCAAAGTCAACAAAAAGTCAACTTTTTGTTTTGAAGATATATTGAGCATGGAAACTCTAATTGAGATGAAACCAAAGAGGTTGGTTAGAGGACTCTTAGAGCTTTCTAAAAAGTCCAAGAACACTCAAAACTGTGGAAAATTGAGCAAAATACACCTTGTGCAAGTTGGGCAATTTTGAAGAAGTGCACAAAGAGAGATACTTGTAAAAATAAATTTTTTTGCAAATGGGCCTAGTTTTTCTTCATCCAAACTTGTTCCTTAGACAATTTGGAACATCCAAGCCCAATGCCACGAATTTTAACTTTATTTTTCTATTTAATTTGGATTTTATTCATTTAAATACAAATTAAATTAAAAAATAAGGTATAAAATCAAAATTAATTGCAAATTGATTTTTCCTCTCTTCCTTGAGGTCCAAGCAACTCCTAAAATCTGTCAAATTTCGAAATTGGTCTTTATATGGCAAGAATTTGATTGAAATTGATCAAAAAAGATAAGATTTGATTTTGTACAAAATCAAATAATCTTTGCATTGATTGATGATTATTTCTTCCTCAAATCAACTCAATTTCCATCCATTATAAATATACAATGCATATCACATGAATGAGAATAGAAAAATTGCTTGGAGGAACCCTAACCTAATCCAAAAAAACCGTGCCTTTCAAGTAACTAGCAGCCCTTGTTCCAGCTTGTTTCAATTGGTTTTGAGGATCCAAACACGTTCCTTGACATCCCTTGAAGCATTCCATACCTTTACATTGTCCAAAAACATCAAGAATCACAAGAACACGATTTCGGTTTGTCACACTTTTTCCAAAATCGATTTTCAATTCTCATGCATTATTAACATGTTTTGTTGTTGTTTTTGTGTTTAGAACGAAGCTTGGAAGCTTTTTGGGCAGTTTGATTGAATTTCCATGGCCTAAAACACGAATTACCATTGCAAGGGTTTTCGGTTTCGAATTAGGGTTTCCTTAAAACAGAAAAATTGGACCAAAAGACCACCACCATCGTGTTCAGAACGATGTTTCCAATCGAACCATGCCTTTGAATGTCATTTATATTGCTTGTGTTTGATTTTGGAAAATGCAGGGACTATAGCGTCGCACTGAGGTCGACGCTATCTTTTCAAAAATTCAAAGCGAAGAAGACGAAGCTTGGCGCGTGATTGGTGCAATCAGGGAGCGACACCCGTTTACAATCTATTTGCTCTGGTTTTCAAACACTTGTGCAAGCCAGCTCAGTTGGTCAAGGCGTGGGTTTGTGAAGGCAATGTCCTGAGTTCGATTCCCAGCCATGGCAAAGCATTTTTTACAAGTTTGCATATTTTTACTATTTTCATATTTTCTTTTAATATTTTCATACAATTTAATTTATCTTTCATAATTTTTATCATGCATTTAAAAAATACCAAAAATATTTATTTTTTGCATACACATCAGAAAAATGCTTATTTAATTTATAAAATTAAAAATATTATTTTTGCATGCATATTTAATTTAATTTCAATTTTATCATTTAAATCACTTTTAATTATTAAATTAACTCCAAAAAATCCCAAAAAATTATTTTAGCATATTAATGTTATTTCCAGCATGAAAACATTTTTCTCATTCAAAAATTATTAATTTTACTAACATTTTCCTCTTATTCAATTTCCTCGCATTTCCCGATTTTTCATCTATTTACACGTTATCCCGTTTCGGACAATTTTTATCGTTTTCTTTTCATATTATGTAATTGCCTATGGGATGTAATAGTTTAATTAGGGCTTTTATTTTCCGCATTTTTCAATTATGTATCTGCCCCAAAGCCATGTAATAGCGTAGGATTTATCTTTCTGCACTTTATTGTTAGTGTTTTAAGTTGGCATTAATTTTGGTAAAACTAGGCTTTAGCAATGTCATGATAAATGTCATGACATTCAGAGATTGAAGATAAATCCTACCTGCTAAGGATGTTAAAAGACATTTCAGGCGGAAGATAAAGGTCTTTGAAACTCTGCGAAAAGATCGATGTCATAACGGATGTTATGACATTCGATGTGACATTACTCGAGAACTGCTTTTTCCCGAGACTTTTCGGGAAGTTTGTTGCTGCTATTTTATGTTTTTGTTATTAGAAAGCATGCTCACGTGGCTGCTAGGTTAATCTTAATTAGACCTAAATTTGTTGTTGAAAAGACCACGTTTTAGGATTAAATTAAGTGAACCCTAGCTATTTTAGAAGAAGTTTAAATAAAAGGAATTCAACCCTTACAATGTTGTGCCCTTGGATTATATTGAAGAGATAGCGTTAGGATTTGTAGCTTGTATTGTGTAATTCTAGTTTCTCTTTGTATCAATTGATAAGTGCCTTGGACTATCAAGTTTATCACTGCTTTAAAGCACGAAATCAAGATTTTATTGAAAGTCTTCACAATTCAATTATTCAATGTTGATATCTGTGATTGAGGAGTGAGTAGGAACACGATCTAAGTAGGACTTAGGTTGAAGTTGCATTGGGTAGGTTTTAAGTGAAGGAGATAAACGGTTGGTTTATTCACGAATTAATTCTACTAATAATGAATTTCCTCCCGGCTTGGTAGCCCCGGATGTAGGTGTAGTTAGACACCACTGGGTAAACAACTTATTGTGTTCTTTACTGCTATTTATATTTACTGTGTAAATTGTTAACAGAGTGTCAGATAGTGTGTCATAACATTCTCTGTGACATCACGTATCTGCTGCCAGGAATTTCATTTATATTTCCGCAATTTACTTTCCGCATCTTAGAAACTATTAGTAATTAGGCGTGTATGGCAAGACTAAAATTGAACATAGCTCACTCTAATTTTCAAGATAACATGTATCTGAATCAACACACTCTTTTCACACATGCACCCTTAGGGTAATTCTCTCTCGTTGCCTTCACGAATTCAAATGGTCAAGTCCCTCGAACGTAGAGGTATTCTAGCACCGTTGCCTTCAAAACAAATCATCATAGTCCCTTCGATACAAAGATCATAGACCCACGATGTCACCTCCGAATACATGATCTTGACCCTCGATTGTTGCCTACGAAAAATGATGATAGCCCCTTCGAATGTGCTAGGATACTTCCTACAAGTTGCTTTCTATGACCATCCGATGTCCCTTCGAATGTCCCGCTTACATCCAACGAATAAGGTTACCTACCAACTAATGGTATGGATAGCACTATTCTAAAGGAAAGAAAAATAACACGAAAACGACCAATTCTGAGTAGGTAATAAGACTTTTAGTTGCTTGCTCAAATCAAATACTTTTCACACCTCACACTTTTGTCAAAGTTCAAACTCTTTTCAAAAACAAAACATTTCCAAACACTTTGTATACATTCCTACATGAATCATTACAAAGTCAAAGCGAAATGTCTTTTCAAAACTTATTTTTCAAACACACAGAAAGCACAATTTTAAAGTGATCTAAGAGTAACTAAGAGCCCGTAGATAACTACGGATGGAAAGGGGTGCTAATACCTTCCCTTTTCATAACCTTCTCCCTTACTCAGAATCTAACGAAGGTCTTTTCCTGTTCTTTTCACCTTCCCTTAATTGGATAAAAGAAAAGTCGATGGCGACTCTTGCTATCCGCACATTTGCGATACAAAAACCTACAAAGTCAGTTCACCGTGTTACACATGCCCTCAATTATGTCTTAATATAGAATGAATTGTTTAAGAAAACTTTTGAAGGAGTATTGCTCAAATGTCTTGGGGAAAGCGAGGCATATATAGTAGTGTCGAGTGTGCACAGTGGAGCTTGTGGTGCACACCAAGCTGGACACAAAATGGAATGGCTTTTGATGCGCTCATGTGTGTATTGGCCCTCAATGTTGAAATATTGCATTGAGTTTGTCAAAGGTTGCCAAGAATGCCAAATGCATGGGGGCATACAGCATGTCCCTGCAAGTGAGTTGCATGCCATTGTGAAGCCTTGGCCATTTAGAGGATAGGCCTTAGATTTGATTGGAGAAATAAAACCAACTTCATCAAAACAGTAAAGGTATATTTTAGTCGGCTTTGATTAATTTACAAAGTAGGTCGAGGCGGTGGCTTTGACAAATGTTGACCAAGAGGTTGTTATTGACTTTATACAAAATCACATCATATGTCGGTTCGGGCTTCCATAAACAATTACAACCGACCAAGGATCAGTGTTTACTGGGCGAAAAGTGCAAGAGTTTAAGCAAGAGGTTGGAATTAAATTACTAACTTCTACTCCCTATAATACAGCATGATTTTCGAAACTTTCTGCCTTCACCTTGAGCGTCACCAGCTCTGTTTCGACTTTCGCGGTAGCAGTCCTGACAGCTACATCATCCATAGTTATCTAGTGCAGTTAAGCTTGGGTCGTAGCGATATCTTGACTAAGCTCATCTTCTTTCTTAGTGACAATTTTCAATTCTTCGTCCAGAGCAGTCATTTCTTTTGACAATTTAGCCTTTCTACTGCGTATTTCAGCAGCTCTTTTCCTTTTAGGAATGAGTTCTTGGCGCTTCTGATTAAGTTGTTCCCTCAACCCTTCAATCACCTTTTTGGTCTTCACCACCACATTCACATTCTCTTTCATCAAAGCATGCTTCTCCTTGACTAGTGCATCATTCTTCTTCATAGAGTTGACATTTTCAAGTAGAGGAAGAAGAATTTTCTCAAATGACGCCATCATAAGTTTAGATGACTCAGAAGTCTCAAGGATTTTTAATTTATTAAGAACATTTGAAAGTTTTAAGCCAAGAGTTGAGTCTTCATGAAGCAGATGAGGCAGATCAAGGTTCAAGGCATAAGTATAGATTTTGTCCGACAATTGTTTAGCTTTTGCAGCATCAGGCCCTAACTTGTTGTTTTGAGTTTGGGACTGGTCGAAGTCAGAAGAGAGAGAGTGGGTATCTACAAAGTTGTACAATCTTTCCAATTCCTCCAAGGTGGAAGCATCTAGATCCTCCTCGATCGACACTAGTAAATCGACTTTTTCATCTGTGAAGGTCTGTGGTGAAGTGATTTTCTTCTCCCCTGAAGGGCCAGCTAATTCAGTCTTCTTCTCTTCAGAAGGATTTTGATTCGTGAGTATGGGAGAAGGAGATCTAGCCCTCTTTTCAGGAGAAATATGAAGGGCGCCGTCAGGAGGAGAATGTGGTGAAGTGTTGGCATTTTCAGCCGCCGCTAAATCCTGCAGGGAATCTGAAAGACTAGAGTCAGAGCTAGTCGAACTATAACCCTTACATTTGGCAGGATTAGTGACTGAATCAGATTCACTAAGAGTAGCCAAAACAGTCAGGTCAACAAACTCATTAGTGGCTACGTCGAAGGTTTGTTGATGGTGGGGTGAAGAAACTTCTCACATTGGAGTGTAATTTGGTACCTTTGTTGGTCAGAAGCTTCCACCTAAAAGAGAAAAAATGTATGTTAGCCAGATATATTTGGCAAACAAAAGAAAAAGATGTAAAGATTTTAGTAAATACTTGTGGCGTCGAACTTGGATTTGCAGCCTCATCCTTCTCGACCGAAGCAACAACATTGTTCCCTTCTAGATTTTTTCCTGTGTTGGTCACATTGACTGGGGTTAGGGTGACAATAGCTGTATTTATTAGGATATTTTTAGCACCTAAGATTAGGTCAACCTCAAGACGTTTAGCCAAGATCACTTTACCTCTCCTTCTTGTAACATGGGGTTGATCATCAACGTCCATTGTTGCGCCGTGTTGGTCATCGACCTTCACTCCAATTTCTTCGGCCAGGAGGGCTTTCTTTTTCTTCTTTTTGCCCACCTTGTCTTCAGAGGAAGAAGTTTGTTTCCTTTTGTGGCCTTTGGATTTTTGGGATTGGAGGGACTGATCATCAAGTGATGGCTAAAAATAAAGAGAAAGGATATGTATAAGTCGAAGTCAAAGCCGCTGGGTCGAGGATAGTAAGAGTTATCATGCCACACTTAGTGTGGAAAGTGTTGGTCGACCCCTCCCAGAAGTGCAAGGCATCCAATAGCATGCCGCCAGAATAGGGTTAGCCGACACGAGAAAGTTCCAACAAGTTATAGATACCCATTTCTTTCCACTTCTTTCTTTTGCTAGGCTCCAAACGCGCCATCCAAGCTTTGAATTTAGGACAGTCTAAGGGAGGGGCGGTGCAAAAGTTTCTGTCAGTGAATTGTAAAGAAATAGGGTTTGGGGAAGTTATTAGAGGGCTACTTTGAATGCTGGTTGGAAAAAATGCACCTTCGTCATTAATATAAATTTCAGAAGGAACGTCTACAGGCAATGGGCCCAAGAAAGATAGGGGTTCATTTTTAAGATTGAAAGGAATTAATACCTGGGACTGCCAGATCTTGGCCTTTTCCTCTGAGAAAGGGGGTTTTGGCACATAAGATTTGCCATCAACATGACGAATGAGGTAAGTTTCTACTGGGGCGGTTTGAATATGTTGACTCGCCATTGGGAAAAGTAGAGGAAACTTGGAGATGGTGAATAATGGAGTTTGAATGTTTTCTAGGTTTTTTCGCTTTGGAAGGAAGAAGAAATCTGAGGAAGCGGAAGAAGAAAGTAAGAGTATGATAAGAGTGCCTATTTATAGGCTCGTGAGAAAAGAAGAAAAGCAAGGGAAAATCTTTTGTGATTTCTTAGGTTAGGGATCGTGTCCAATCGAAGGACACTTGTAGCTGGATTACGACGGAAGCGTGGTGGGCCATGTCTGCCACTAAAGTGCAATCATAATCAGCATTAATGATCCCACATCTCGAAACTAAAAGCATGGTATGTTACCATGATTGCCTAACGTCACAAAAAGATCGGAGCAGTAACCCATTTGTTGTAGTGGAAACGACTTGGTCGACTGCAAACGTAATATTTCATAGATGCCATTCTCTCGTATGATCGACAATATGGAAATTCGAAAACAGCATCTTTGGGGGGCATTTTGTTACCTTGAAATTTCTCTAAGGTATTCAAAGGTGTGTATTAAATGTAGGCGTCCGTGAAAGTTAAGGGTCGATCCTTAAAGAATAAGGGTTCTTTTGAAGATTGAAGTGTATGACCCAAGAATACTAAGATAAGGATGTCCAAAGGAAAGCATGTCGATCGGAGGAATAAAACAAGGAAATTGGTTGATTCGACCAAAGTGTCAGATAACAAGGAAGGATTCAAAGTCGAACCTAGTCGATTGAGGAGGATTTTTGGACTTAGAGAAATTTATGTGTTCGCATTTAATGAAGGAAAGCGTCGAAATCAGGAGCAGTTACTCTCTAAGTCAAAAGCGAGAAAGATTCAAAACTCAAGATCGTGGGAAGTTAATAAGTCTTCGTGTGGTTTGAGCGCCAAACAGGTGGCGAGATCTGGTGGAACGGTTTTCTCAAGCTTCGAACACCAGCCATAGATTGTGTTTAGACAATTATGTTGCAAATACTATAAATAAGTCATTTCAATGTAAATTTTGGGTGTTCACTTGTATACTCAAAGCACTTACCAAAACTCTTCCCAATTCTGAGCGTCGAGAAGAAAGAGTTGCGCAATAGACTTTGATGTACGTGAATCACTACTTTTATTTCAATGCAAAACCTTTATCTTTCAGTCATTTACTTTGAAGCTTTTACTTGAATTTTGTTTACCATTCAGCAATCTCTTTACGTTTTCGTCTATGTTGATACTCTCTTTGCTACAAGTTCCGAGTTGACAAAAGAGTCCTTCAACCCTTATTTTGTGTAGAACAGAACTAGATACACTGCCTTCTATCAGTCACGAGTCATCGTAGTAGGTCAAGTTCATAGTGAACATTCAGATTTGTCAAGTTACTTAGGTTTGTTGTCTCCGTCAGTCACGAGTCACCTATCGGTCGAACTTGAATTATTGTGTGGAAGCAGTTGTACTTGCTCCCTTGATCTTAGAAAACCGTTTCTTGGACAAGGATCCCAACAGAGTCGGTGCAATCTCAAAAAATCTTAGCATATGTCTTAAGATCAACTGGTCGATCTTGCGAGTGACCCTTAGTTTTTGGACTTTGGGAAGACCAGCAGTTGTTAACCAATTTCCACAGTAAATACATATACCTACAGAGCATGTTGTTATAAACTTCAAGCTCAAATGGTATAAATCACTCCAGTCACTTTCTTCTAGAAGCAAGGAGATAAGATGCTCGAAAATGTATGAGCAATTGCAGAGTTGAAACTCAATGGGATTGTTTTCACATAGCTTTTTTACCACTTTATAGTTTTTCATTATTTTTCGATGATTTCCTCTTACTAGGATATTTGTCTCTTTGTACACAACTGCCGGTTCATATGCCAACTTTTTTCAATCAATATAATTTCTTTTCCAAATTTCAAAACTTTTATTTTCTCTATTTTATTTGCATAAGTCCAATGGTTTCTTTTAATGATCATATGCATTTGAAAATAATTACTACTTATAAATATATGCAAAATTAACAAAAATAGCAGTTACTACAGGCTCTAGGAATTGGGATAACGGCCCAAGTCACCAACTCATCACCGCAGAGTCAGTATCACAAAGATATTCCCACAAAATGACCTTTAGAATTCCCATAGATTCATCGCACCCTCGACAGAGGCGGATCCCTCCAATAAGATCACTACACCATCGTATCCTCGACAGGGTCATCCTCTCACAGCAGTAGTTGATCAACCATCTATATTTCTTCTTGCTACATTAGTCCCTGATAGGTGGCAAGTCAGCTTTCAACTTATCACGTTAGTCCCTGAGAAGTGATCATCTACATTTCTTCTTGCTACATTAGTCCCTGAGCGCTAGCAAGTCCGGTTTCAACTTATCAGTTTAGTCCCCGAGCAGTGATCATCTACATTTCTTCTTACTACATTAGTCCCTGAGCGGTAGCAAGACAACTTTTAACTTATCACGTTAGTCCCCGAGCAGTGATCGTCTACATTTCTTCTTGCTACATTAGTCCCTGACTGATAGCAAGTCAGCTTTCAACTTATCACATTAGTCCTCGAGTAGTGATCATCTACATTTCTTCTTGTCACGTTAGTCCCTGAGCAGTGATCATTTACATTTCTTCTTGTTACATTGGTCCCCGAGCAGTAACAGGTCAACTTTCAACTTATCACGTTAGTCCCGAGGCAGTGATCACCTACACTCCTTCTTGCTACATTAGTCCCCGAGCAGTAGCAAGACAATTGTCAACTTATTATGTCAGTCTTCGAGAAATAATAGGTTACTTCCTATTCAAAATTACATTATTCCCCAGCAAAGTTTTATTTCCTCAATGCAATTCACAGGATTTAAACCCTCAACCACATTTTATTCAAGATTTGGCGCCCCAAGCTGAGTGTTATCCAAGACTTATCATTCCCCAATAGAGTTGGTACCCATGCCGGGAAGGTTGGTCAGATAATGCATCGGAGTAATATTCATGTCTTTTATCCCAGTCATGGTTTTCAATGATCATCCTTCCATCCCTAAGTAGGAGTCGAGGAACCCCAGCAGAACATTCTCAGACTAAAGCAGGAATCTCCAACAGGAAATAACGAATCATTCTCCTCAAGATGGATATATTTTGAAATACAACAACATTTACATTCATACATCATTTACAAAATGTCATAACATATACATACAAGATGTATATATCATTCTCGTTTATTTCGAGAGCATCATTACGCATTACATGCATCATGATATACATAAATCTAACCATGCCTTTTCAGGTCAAATTTCTCCATCTCCGAGTTACTGTATGTTATACCCCAAAATTTTCCCTCCTACTTCTCAAGACAATCCACCACTCCATACTCAAGGATTCCACAAGGGCTGATTAGACAAACCCTCTCCTAAGAAATCAATCCAAACTAGGGTTTTTCTCCTCTCCAGTCAATATGGATTTCCAAGGATTTAAATGGTCATCATACCTCATCATATATTTCAAGGGATCACTATGTCAAGTTTCAAGCCTTACAAGTCAAAATTGCTCATCCAATTGCTCAGATGGTTGAAAATCAACTATATTGGATAAAAAGTCAATTGTGGTCAACATACGGTCAAACTTCATAAGTATTGGTCAACATCAATATTTTGAATCAATATTCATCATTTGATCAAGGGTTGACCAAGACTCATCAAGAAAAATCAAGATTTGATCAAAAGTCAAAGTTTCTAAATTAGGGCTTTTTAGACAAAAGTCAACAGAACTTTGACCAAGCATAACTTTCACATACTTTATCAGAAATATTTCCACCGAAGCTCATTTTAAAGGGAATTCAATTTTCTACAACTTCATGTCTCACAAGCTTTGGCAAGAAATGCTTCATTTGGAAGTTATGGATCAAAACATTACAGGTCCTTTTAAAAAGTCAACAAAAAGTCATCTTTTTGAAAAGAAGTGTTCATGAGCATAGAAACTTCAATAAAGATGAAACCAAAAGGGATGTTTAGAAGACATCTTTAGCTTTCTAAAAAGTCCAAGAACACCCAAAAATGGTGAAAATTGAGCAAGTTGGGCATTTTTGAGGAGGTGCATGAAGGAAAATACCTAGCAAAAGCAAATATTTTCTAAGTGGGCCCAAGATTTTATGATCCAAACTTGATTATAAGATTATCCATGGCTTCTATGTTGCATGCCACGCCTTCTATCCTTTTATTTATTTATTTTTGAATTAAATGACTTAAATTCAAATTTAATTAAATAAAATACAAAGATAAATTATTAATGCAAGATGGGCTTGATTTGTGCATGTCTTGAGGACCAAGGAAGCCCAAAATAGCTGTCAAATTCGTGCAAGAAGATTGAGGAAAAGATTGAGCAAATTTGGAAAGATTTCATGCAAATTTCCAATCAAATATTTTTGCATTTAAAGAGAATATTTTCTCTTAAAGGCTTGACATATTTCCACTCCTCTATATATACTTAACATCTTCACACAAGACAACGACTCTTGGCCAGCTTCTTACACGAAATCCTTGCCTCCACAACAACCCTAGAATTTCTCAAAAATCCAAGAAGTTGGCAAAATCGTGCAGCCCTTTGCAACCACTTTCCAGCCGTTTGAATCATCCAATCGTGTTCCTGAGGTAGGTAAAGGTAAGAATACACCCTTGTACGTAGTTCATGTTGGCTGTATCATCCAGTATGCATGCATCCCGTTTGTGAATATTTCAAAATCCTATTTTAAGTTATGGCTTGTTTTAATCAAAACTAACATCACTAATGTCTTCTTGGGATCAAATAAGACAGGTTTCATCCATCGCTTGCAAGGTTTGGTGGCCAAATCGTTAACTGCCATGGTTAGGGCAAGCTAGTTGTTGAGTTTTGAAACCATAGTTATAGACCATTTTAGGACAAACGAATCCCACCATCGTGTTCGCAAAGGTCGAATTATGAAATCTGGATGTTTTGTTTTTGCTTTTCTGTTCGTTTTCGTAGGTTTTACAAAACATGGTGACCGGAGAAGATGACCGGAGTTTCCCTTCCGGTGTCATCTCCAGAAGTTCTGACTTCTGGATCTCCAGAAGAGGCGTCTCCAGAAGAGTCCTCCAAAAGAACCAGCTTCTGGACTTCCCTAGCGTCAGAATCCTCCAGAAGCTCCAGCTTCTAGACGTCCCTAGATCAGAATCCGCAGAAGCTCTAGCTTCTAGACGTGCCCAGATCCAAATGCCTCAGAAGCTCCAGCTTCTAGACGTGCCCAGATCCAAATGCCCCAGAAGCTCCAGCTTCTAAACGTGCCCAGATCCAGATGCCCCAGAAGCTCCAGCTTCTGGACATCTCCAACAACTGAATCTCCAGAAGCCCCAACTTCTGGACCCTTCCAGCACCAGATCCCCTAGAAGCTCCAGCTTCTGGATGTTTCCAGCATAAGATTCTCCAGAAGCTCCAGCTTCTGGGCATCCCCAGCAGCAGAATCTCCAGAAGCCCCAACTTCTAGACCCTTTTAGATGCAGAAGCTCCAGCTTCTGGACACTCTCAGTAGAATCTTCACCAGAAATTCTAGTTTCTGGATGCCCAAGGTGCGCCACTCACAGAAGGCTTGACTTCTATGGCAGCTTCTGTCACAAGCTCTGATGGATTTTCTTTACTTTATTTATTTTTCTGCTTTTTATTGCTTTTTTAATTAATTTAACTAATTAATTGTAAGTAGGTTAAATAATTAGTTTAATTAGGGTTAATTTCACAAATAATTTTTTCCATGCTTTTTTTAACTTAATTAGTTTAATTTAGGTTAATAATTTTCATTAAAACCTTTTTTTAATTAAAATTAATTAGAATTAGGGTCCCTCTCTCATTAATATTAATCTTCAAAAATACCAAAAATATTAGGATTTAGGTTTTCACTTAGATCATTTTTCTTCTATTCTATTCCTTTGCATTTAAATTCTAGAAAGGATGTATAGGTTGCAAGGTTGTTTTCATGTAATAGCGTAGATTTATATTTCTGCTTTTACTTTCCGCATCCCCATTATGTATCTGCCCCAAAGTCATGTAATAGTGTAGGACATTTACTTTCTGCACTTTACATTTCCGCAATTTACTTTCCGCGCCTATTAAACTGCTAGTAACTAGGCGTGTATGGAAAGATAGAAATCAATATAGATCACTAAATACAAGATAAAATATCATAATACAACACATATTTCACACTTGCACCCCCTTTAGGGTATCCTCTCTTGTTGCATTACGAAAATGGTCATGTCCCTCGAACGTAGGGATATCGTAGTAGAGTTTCCTACGAATATATCATCATAGTCCCTTCAAATTAAAGATCATAGTCCCTCGAAGTTTCCTGTGGATATATGATCTCGTCCCTCGGTTGTTGCCTACGAAAAGTGATGATCTTCCCTACGAATATGCTAAGATATCCTTACAACTTTCCTTCTATGACCATCCGATGTCCCTTCTAATGTCCCTTTCACATCCAACGAATAAGATTACCTACCAACCAATGGTATGGATATCCCTATTCTAAAGGAAAGCAAAATAACACGGAAACGACCGTTCTGAGTGGGTAATAAGTCTCTTTTGCTTGCTCAATTAAAATACTCTTTTTACACCTCACACTTTTCAAAATATTTTCAAAACACTTTGTATACATTCCAGCGTGAATCATTGCAAAGTCCTTTTCCAAAAACAAAACATTTCCAAACACTTCGTATACATTCCAGCGTGAATCATTACGAAGTCAAAGTGAAATGCCTTTTCAAAAATCTTTTCAAACACACACACAGAAAGCAATTTATAAAGTGAGTTAAGAAATTAAGAGCTCGTAGATAACTACGGATGGAAAGGGTGCTAACACCTTCCCTTTTCATAACCTCCTCCCGTACTCAGAATCTAACGAAGGTCTTTTCCTATTCTTTTCGCCTTTCCTTAATTGGATAAAAGAAAAGTCGGTGGCGACTCTTGTTATACGCAACATTTGCGATCAAACGCAAAACAGACAAGTCAGTTCTCCCACCGTGTTACACTGTATATCTGGTTAAAAATCAATATATGACTGCAAATACTCTCCTTCAAAGATGATCCTAGAACGCATTCCCCCTCCGGAAGATTATCCTAAAGAGCATCTCTCCGAATGAAGTCTATAGTATGACTCATTCTGATACAAATCAAAACATCAATTCCTTCGGATGGCGTCTTTGAGCCCATCTCCACCTGTACATCAGTTGCTTCTCTCTAAGTGGCATCTTTAAGCCCATTCAAGTATATTATCAGCCGACGGCTTCACTCTACACACCAGCGAGTGCAAATTTCAGGGCACTTGAGTGTTCAATCATATTCCACCCTCAGGTCATGAATGACGTGCACACCAATCTAACCCCTCAAGTTCATGAAGATTGATCAGGGGCATCTGTTGTACCCCAAAATTTGCCCTCCCATTTTAAGGTCAAGATACCTCCTCATGTCCAAGACTACTCAAGGAGTAACCACTAAAGTCCCCCTTCTAAGCAATCAACCCACAACTTTCTCTCAAAGCAAAAGTGGTTTCTAATGGCTCAAGTGAATGTTATGCCTCCTCATATGTCCTAAAGGTATCTCATATCAAGTCTCAAGCCTCATAGCCCAAATTTGCTTAGACAATTTCTCAGATGGCTGAGAATTAGTTGTATTGGACAAAAAGTCAATTGTGGTCAACATATAGCCAAAATCCATCATTTTTGGTTAACATCAAGATTTTGAAGTCATATTCATCATTTTATCAAGGGTTGATCATGATTCATCAATAAAACTCAAGAATTGATCAAAAGTCAAAAGTTGCTAAATTAGGGTTTCTTAAGGAAAAGTCAACAGAACTTTTACCAAGCATAACTTTCACATTCTTCATCATAAATTCCTCAACCAAAGATCATTTTGAAGGAAATTCCTTTCTCTACAACTTTGTCTCTAACAATATTTTTCCCAAAAAATGCTTCATTTGAGAGATATGGGCCAAGACATTATAGGTCCTTTCAAAAGTCAACAAAAAATCATCTTTTCTCAAAGAAGTGTACATGAAAATGGAAGCTTCAATGAAGATGAAACCAAAGAGAGCTTTTAGAGGACATCTTAAGCTTCCCAAAAAGTCCAAGATCATCTCTAAATGTTGAGAATTGAGCAAGATATGGTATGTGCAAGATTGGAAATTTTAAGAAAGTGCATGAAGAGAATATTGAGCAATCTTTAAATTTTTCCAAATGGGCCTATGTTTTCATGATTTGGACTTGTTTCTAACATTGTCAAGAGTCCCTAAGCCCATCCACATGCCATCTTACAATTTATTTTATTTATTTTTGAATTAATTAATTTAAATTTAATTAAAATAAAATGCAAGGAAGAAGTGCAAGGCGTGTGGGCTTGATATTTGTGTTACTTGAGGACCACACAGGCCCAAGAAAGCTGGAAAATACGCACAGGGGAAGATTTGCAAGAGATTGTCCAAAATTGGAAGTTTTGAATTTGATTTTTCAATCAAATATATTCACATCAATGCAAGATATTTCTTCATATTTGTTGACCTATTTCTCTTCCTCTATATATATGCTACAAAGTCTGATGCAAGGGACATGGTTTTGCTGCACAAAGAACCCTAGAAAAATTCTTCAAAATATCAAATTTTAAGGCAAACTCGAAAACATTTTTCCACCCATTCTCAAGTTATCTCAAGAATTCCATCATCATCCTGAGGTTCCCAGGATTCGATCCAAGCATTCACACGATCCCAAAGCAAGCCAAAACCATCCTCCCAAGTTGCACCGGTTTGGTAAACTTTTGAAACTTCAAATCTTTAATTCATGCAATATAAATGGTTTCGATGCATATATACATGGTCATGATGATGTTTGTGATTGTTTAGAACCATCATTCATGAGTTTTGATGCAGGAATGAAGAAACACCATTGCTAGGGCACCGATCTCTTGAAGCTCTGTATCACACAATCCAAGTTGTTTCAGGCCAAACAAACCTACCATTAGATTCATAGCATGATAATTATTTGATCTGGACTATTTGTTCTCATTTTTTGATGGAATATAGCAGGTTTTCAAATATCCCTCATCAGATAAGGAAGTGGAAACTACCGTCCACGGTGGTCAGAGGTTTCAGAGGGAAGCCTTGACTCTTGTATGGCAAAATCATGCCATCGAATTGGTTCATTTGAAACCATGGGTCCCAGCGCGCATTTTGTTTTTAAAAACTGATATTAGGAATTAATATTCACATATATATTTGTGAAGTTGCATGTATTATTGGATGTATCACCACCCCAGTGGTTAATCATGCGCACGATGGTCCTTTCCTCTCTCTGGGCACGGGTTCGATCCATACCTTTTGCTCTTTTTTCATATTTTTCTGATTTTTGCAGGGGTAACGTATATAAGCTTCTAGGGCAAGCATATTGACACCATTGGCATATGGCCCAGTGGTCAAATTTTGAACCAGTGGCCTAAGGGTCATGAGTTCAACACCTTCCAGGGCCATTCCTTATTTTTTAACACTAATTTTCTTTACTTTTCTCTATTTCTTTTTATAATTTCATTTTTATTTTAATTCTTTTCACAACTATATTTTTAATACTTTAAAAAACCCTAAAAATATTTTGATTTTAGATTTAGGTTTAAAAAATGTTTAATTAATTTTAAACACAAAAATATTTTATTCTTCTTTTCATTTAAAATTATTTTTATAATTAAATTCTAATTAATTTTGAATTAGGTTTTCTTATTTAAAATCAATCACAAAAATACAAAAAAAAATATTTTCTTTTAATACTTAGGGTTTAGAATATTTTTACATTTATTAAAATAATTTTTCTCATTATTTATTTATTATGATTGCATTTAAATATTAGAAATCGATGTATACGTCGCAAGGATATTTTTGTAATAGTGTAGCTCTTTATTTTTCTCGCATTTTTCTCTATTATGTAACTGCTCATGGGATGTAATAGCCTAGGTTAAATTTCCTTTTCGCACTTCCTTATTATGTACCTGCCCCAAAGCCATGTAATAGCGTAGGACTTTTATCTTTCCGCCCTTTACTTTTCTGCAAATATTAACTGCTTAGATGTATGGTTAATAGGATTGTATGGCAAAATCTAAAACCAACGCTAGAATAACCCTCCAAGATAAAATATCTGAAAATAACACACTCTCACACTTACACCCTTACGGTATCCTTTCTTGTTGCCTTCGGAAACATGGTCATGTCCCTCGAGCATAGGGATATCTTAGCAAAGACGCTTACGAATAACATCATCATAGTCCCTTCGATATAAAAATCATAGTTTCTCGATGGCCCTCGATGTTGCCTACGAATATATGATCTCGTCCCTCGATTGTTGCCTACGAATAAATGATGATAGTCCATACGAAGTTGCTAAGGTATCCTTACATGTTGCCTTCAATGACCATACGATGTCCCTACGCTTGTCCCTTCACATCCATTGGATGGGGCTACCTACCAACTAATGGTATGGATAGTACTATCCTAAAGGAGAAGGAAAATAACAAGAACGACCTGGAGTGGGTAATAACTCTTAATTGCTTGCTCAAATAATTTTCACACCTCACATTTTCAAATAAATATTTTCAAACACTTCGTATACATTCTTGAGGACTGATACAAGAATCATTATGAATTCAAGGCAAAATAATTTTCAAACAAATTACACAGACACACAAAAGCAAGCTTTTTTTTAAAAGTGAGCTAAGCAATTAAGAGCCTGTAGATAACTACGGATGAAAAGGGTGTTAACATCTTCCCTTTTCATAATTTACCCTCCCGAACTCAGAATTGATAAAAGGTCTTTCCTGTTCTTTTCACCTTTCTTTATTGGATAAAAGAAAAGTCGGTGGCGACTCTTGTTAACCGCAATATTTGTGATAAAATGCAAAACAACTAAGTCAGTTCTCCCACCGTGTTACAATATCCTGTAGGACAATAATAATAGAGAAGAGCACATAATAGTGCAAATATAATAGTCGTGTCCCACAAATAAAATGGAATACAAAGCAATCAAGTCAATATTGACAACTCTTTCATAATACCTTGCACACTTGACAAATAAGATCGTAATATCAAAGTAGAGTGATGCAACACTACTGGATAGATGATAATACATCAAGGCAATGAAATATGATGACAACATATCATGAATATAGCATAATATCCAACCACAAATGACAATACATCACAAGGCATGAAAACCTCACAGTTAAACTTAAAGAAGTAATGATAAGATCAAGCAGTCAACACAAACTATCAAAAGAGCATGGCAAGAGAATTCATCATGAAATCATTGTGGTTCTTGTCTATACATGTTATGAACATAATAAACATCAAACAAACAAGATGTAACTCTATAAGAAGCAGAAGACAAGGCACAAACACCAACACAGATAAACTATCAAACCATGACAATGGTGTAGTGAAGTGGATTCAAATGAATTGTCAATCATGCATGGGTTAATTGTGTCATGTGAATAGTGAGGTCAGAAGCAACATCGTAGAAAATAATTCACAATCAACTCCAACAAAGCATCACCAAGAAGACATACACATACAAAACTAGCACAGACACTAGACAAGATCTTGACCTAAAAGCATGTGGAATGTAAATTATGCAAAGCTATACCATTGATGAAATGGCTACAATAGTTAAAAGGTAACATGGTATAGAAGTCAGTAGCTAACATGTTAAGAACCTACCATATCATACAAATAAACTCATAAAAGATTCACAAACAAACTTCACAAGAGTGCACAGACATCTAACAAAAGTGTGTGGTGAAGTGAGTGCAAGTGTGCATTTGAGTGATCATAAATTAAAGTGTCACGTAAGAGTAACATCAGGAAAAAAAACATAGAGACAAGCCACATACAAGATCCATGATAAAATATTAAGCATCACTATCACAATTAACACAAAAGTTAGCAAGTGAAGAAGTCAAAATTTTACCCTAATCCTAACCCTAAAAGGTTAGTAAAGAAAACAAGGAAAAGATGATCAAGAAGCAAGGTTAAAGAGTGATGAAACACAAAAGTTGAGTAGCTTAATACCTAAACAAATTATATTCAAAGGTATTTCCAACACAAAATAAGGATTGTACACAAAAGCACACAAGATTAGGGTTTATAAACAATAAAACTTGCACAAGTTTAAGGTAATTGATAAAGATCAAACAAAGTGGTCTTAATTAGAGAGTTAAGACATGTTTAACTTGTGTTATAAGTCAACTCAAGATAGGATTCATAAGCAACCAAAATTGAATATGAAACTTCAAACACAATGCAAAGTCACATGACTTGATAGTCAACATCATAAAAGATGGATAACACTTGTCTAAAATCAATGATGGATTATAGAGATCAAGTGAGAGGATAAAAGTTGATGCTTATAGATCCTAGGGAAGTGGCACATCCCTACTAAAGCATCTATCATGAACTTAAAGGAACTCTAAGCAATGTTATCAATCTAACATGTTAAAGTGTCATGATAATATATTAAAAGTTTAGTCTCCAATACACAAAAACATAGGTGATAAATTATATTAAAATTAAGGTTCTTAGATGTTATGGGGATGAAACCAACATCAAGATACCTCAAGGAGACCTGGATCAAAAGCTCATGAGCAAATCAAATGAGAATGAAACTAAAAAATATCATCAAAATGGCAAATCTAGCTTCTAAGATGAGACCAAAATGAGATGACAATGAAGTGTCACTGAAGGGTTCATGGAAGAAAAAAGAACATAGATGAAGATAGGACTATGAAACAATATTCAAACGTAAAAAATTAGACATAAAATTCCTCAAGCAAACACAAACAACAAACTAGGTCAAAACTAGTGGACTATTGCTCCTTTCTGGTCACCATGTTAAATAGGCAATGAAATGCCACTCAAGAAAGCCTTAGAATATCATAGTCACGAAAGATTAAAATGGATCCACATGATACACAAAAGGTGGTGCACAAAAGCTACCTCCTAAGCCATGGTCACAAATGATTATCAAACAAAATTGACAAAAGATAAGCAAGTCATGAGAGCTTGAATGGTTTATTGATGAACTCAATTCTATAACCAATAGTGAGGATGATAAAAAGAAAATGAATTGATCTCTCATGGGTTGCACAAGTGCATTCCTTATATCTCACAATACAAACAAAGGAGGCATGAGCAAGATTTACATTCAAAGAGGAAGATCAAACTGATCAATTAAGGTCAAATACCTCTCAAGTCTATAGAAGACTGTCCTTGAGTTTATCATATCTCTAAGCATTAATTAAAACCGACAGTTTTACAAGAACATGATTCAAAGATCAAAACATCAACAAATTAGGATTTTGTAAATTATTCAAACTTTACGCTCAAGGTAAAAGCCAAATGACCAACCTATAATTTTCAAAAACTGAAAACATGTTGACATATCAGTAAAGCATTAAAATGATCATTACATACCCAAAATTTGGCCTTAAATTATGTCCATAAATTTCAAAATAAAATTTGACTCAATTACACTAGGCCAAAGGGACATGTTCACTTCTACAAAGGATAAAAAATAGAGAGAAGACTTGTAAATTCAAACCAAATTAATTTCGACATCCTAAAGACTTCTAAAAGTCAGAAATAAAGTTTATCATTCTTGGGTTGAAGGGGAAGTATGGATTTGAAGTGAAAACATCAAGACTAGTGGGCAAAACCACCAAATTGGACATGTTTATCAAAATATTTTGGGAAAATTAGGAGATCAAAGGATTCAGTTATGTAAAATTAATTTTAACAATTCTAAGACATCCAAGAACCTTGAACCAATTTTTTTTTTTAGTTTTAAAAGTGAAGAAAATGAGAGAACTAATTAAATCTCTAAGCCTAAGCAAGGAAAAGGACCAAAAACAACAATAAAATTCTAAAATTTTTAGAATCAGGAAAAATTAATGATAAATTCGGTTAAAAGCATAACAACCATCTCCAGACATCAAGGATCATAAAAAATATTTTCTAGAATAAAAAAATGTTGAAAATAAAATCAAAAGATTAATTAAACAATTGTTTTCAAAGAAAAGACACACTTAATCATAAAATCAAATTTAATCAACAAAACAGATTATAAATGAAATTAAAATTCACAAAAAATTAAGTAACACATTAAAATACGTTCAGGAATTGTTTTGGAATTTTTCGATAATCAAAATTATTTTGATAAAATAGTAAAAGAAAACAAAAAATAAACAAACAAAGAAAAGTGTGACATTAAGAATTCATTTGACATTTTATCAATGGGTCAAGGTGCTAGTAAGTGGAATAAGACCAAAAAGAATCATAACCAATCATATCTCGCCACGTCTCATCTCTAAGCTCTATCCATGATTAAAAAAACCCAGCAAACGCATGAAAGCAACTCTAAGCATCATGAGGTTTAGCTCCTAGAAACACTTACTTGGTCGAAAATAAATCCACTATCTCCTTGAGCTTTAGCTCCAAAGATCATTCTTGTGTAGCTCCAAATAAGAGGAAAATGTTGAGAGGTTGAAGCTTGCTTTCTCAAAAACTCAAATTTGAAGCAAAAGGTTCAATGGTGTAAAAAAAATCCAGATCTGATTTTGTGAAAAAGAGGAGTGTCCCCACAAATATGAGAGAGTGAGCTTGTTATATAGAGAAAGTAGAAGAGGGTAGGATTGTCATTTGGTACACAAATTCGTTGGAGGGCATAAGTGGGAGTTTTGGCCAAAATATGGAGTGGGGAGGAAGCTTGCGTTTTGTGCATGATATATCTGGCCTTTTGTGCTTTTAGTATACCACATGGGCTCAATTTTACACCCTCAAAATATAGTACAAGTTGGTAGTGGAATGAGAAAGATATTAAGAAATGACCATATTTGGAAATTTTGAAGAAAATAGTACAAAAATAGTGCATGAGCTTGCATGGGTGTAAAAGGAAAGTATTATTCTCTTATTCCCAACCCAAATAGCTTATGGCTAATTGGAGTAAACAAGAATGGCTGGAAATAGAGTTTTGCAAAAAATTGCATATCGAAAGTTATAGCCCAATGACCTCACTTATGACTCAAATTTCTCACAATTGGCTTGTGCATTCCGGATGTTTGAGAGGCTTGTCAAAAGATCTTGCAATGGAGAATACACTCTGATTTGGATCATTGAAAATGGATTTGAAATGAGTAAGATATGGTTGTTAAAAGTTGAGCAAAAACAAGTCTGGCAAGGCAGACTGCAGGCATGCATGGGCGTGCATGGAAAGTGTGTATGGTCAGGTTGAATCACCAACTTTGAGGTGCCATAACGTGATGATTCTTTGGTTAATTTGAGTGATTCCAAGATCAATATAAAGCCCTCATAGCACACTACAAGATTCACTTTTTAAGTTTTCAAATAGATGCTTGAGTAAAAAGAAATTAATCCATTAAAATGGCACACCACGTATTTGATGAAATTATGTGCGTGACTGGCTAGGAGAAGGCAACTTTTCATGCTTTGTGCCATGAACTTCCAACTCAATTTTCTCTCAAATGGTTCACTTTTGAGATTTTCTATACATTGACAAAGTTGTAGGATTTTTCAAGGGCTTTCCAAAAATGTATCATTTGCCTCAAACAAATTAACCAAACTCAAGTTATGATTGGCCAAAGATGTGTAAGAAAAAATTTCAAACTTCAAATAACTTCATGATCAAGTTAACTTCAATTTGAGCAATTTTCTTGATTCAATGATGAAATTGGTCATGAAATATTAAAAGATGATGTTTTAATTGATGGTTGACCAAAAGTCCAGTTGGTCAAATTTTGGCTTTGACTGATTTTGACCAAAAATGACCATTTTGCCTCTTGTGATCAATTGAACCATTTCCAATCAAAATTAAACCTCAATATTTCAATAATATATTCTAAATAAGATATAGAAACACATGGAATCAAGTTTGGATAAAAAATTGAAGAACTCCTGATTAAATCCAAAACCCTAGTTTTGCACCTTGTGTTAGGAGATAGTTGATCAAGCTTCAAATCCTTAATTCATCTGGATATCTTGAGCAATTATTTGGAAAAAGATGCCTCCAATTATAATGAGAATATAATGCTTCAATAAATTGGATTAGACAAGCTTCAAACTCCAGAATGAGCCAAAACCCTAATTCCATTAGATGGAGGAGACAGGTGAGTTCCTCTTCAATCTTTGCAACACTTCAATTCTTGATGAATGAATGAGACAAATGAGATGTCTTGAGCTATAATAAACCATTGTGACTTGAAAAATCTAAAGATATGAGAGAATGAGACTCTCCTAGCATAAATTGTCAATACAATCAACTTCCAAAGCTTGTGATGAATGCAATGCAATATGATGTTTATGATGAAACATAAGCCAAAATCAAGAGGGTAAATTTTGGGGTACAAAAAGTACTTAATAAATTTATAAATATCATGAATGATCTAATGATGATACTCAAGGTATACAATTAATCCATTTGTATACTTCACGAGTTGTGTTTATGCAACGATTCAATTCGTGAATTCTAAACTAAACAAGTTTCTCATATTTTAATCACCACTAAAGCTTGATTAGGTACCAATTCCAACAAAACATAATCTTTAGAAATAAAGCGCTACCAATAAAGTACATGATAAACTATTCTAAGAACTGAAAACCTAAGCATGCAATATCCTACAAAAATTAAATGCAAAAGTAAAGAGAGAGGGAGAAAAAACATTGGGATTTACAGTGCTTTTAATATATCGTCCTCGCGTGAGTCTACATGCACTCTTCAATGGTTTCCCATTGGAATATGCATTTTCATTTTATTCTAATAAATACTCCAAGAGTTCATACAATCACTAATCAACAATGATGCTGAAGAAAAATAATTCTTCTATTTTGATCTTGACTTGTATAAAGGGAAATTCCAAACTCTGATGTGTAATCTTTACTCTATTAATGCTTCAAGAATCTTCCAATATTACCAATCTTCTCCAAACCTTTGTGTTTAGAAATCGACCCTTTGATCCCATCGATTCCTAAAGCGATGAATTATCTGAAGATTTGAGAAGAATTTCTCCTTATCCGTAGCGTTCAACACACTTATTACTAAGGCAATCTAGAGACAAGAACCTCCTTTTTCACCATAATTTGTCAGCACTAATGTTGTTTTGGTAAAGAAGCAAGCAAATTAAGTATTTTTAGTTAATCGTCTCCACATGGATTGGGGTGAGGGAAAAAATTCAAGTCAACAGTTTCTACGATTATGAACTTGGGGTTTTAAATGGGTTTGAAGTATGAGGTGTAAAACTACGAACAAGAAAATAAATACATTATTTGGAGAGTAGAGAATTCTCGAGATTGAATTTCATATACCCGTCAAATACTTAAACTTACTACTCAATTGCACCCAACCTTGATTACTCGTCAATATCATCATGTATCGCTCACACAGATGTTATCTCTAATGCAGAGTGAGATATCAGCCATATTGCTCTTCGTTGACGATGGCTCGCGCAAATAAAATAACATAGAGGAATTAAGAGTCGATACCTAAAGTGATCATTAAGCCTAAATATATCTCTATAGTTTAAAACCTAATGGAAATTCATCCTAAGTATGAATTCAAACTATAAATGTCTATAGCAACTCAAACCCAAACACTTAGCAAGCTAACAAGGATAAACATCGATAAAGATTTGTAAAAAGAGATTCTATACAATACAATGAGCAATAAATATACATACAAAAAAAAGTGTACTTACATAAAAAAAATCCCAAGAAATGAGGGTACAAAGAGAAGAAAGAAAATGATGAACAAGAATCACTCGGATTTTCAACTCCGATTGAAGCAAATCCATCTCTGATCATTAAGATGCAACCCTAAGTGTCATTTTCTATGCTCTAACATCAAAGAATGGAAGGTGATGGAGTTGGGACAAAAATACCCAAAACCATCCCTAAAAATGTGATTTTACAACCTAAACACAAAATGGTTTTTAGACATGCTCGCCTGACGCTCAAAACACTTCCTGACTAAAGGCCTTTATTCACCCACACAGCCTGCACCACGCACGCAAACTGGCAAAAATATCTACTATTGCCTGACGAGAAGAATTCTCGCCCGACAACGACCTCAAAATTCTCCCAACACTCAACATGGGAGGCCAAGACAATATCTTTTGGATTTTTTCTCTTTTCTTCCCGCCCCCTTCTGGCCTTACGTCACGCTTGCCCGATGTTTAGCTCGGTCCTGCCCTAGCCCCAGCTTCTCCCGATGCTACTGACAGAACAAAACTTCTTAGCTTCTTTGGTTTTCTTTCTTTGCATTATTCCTTTATCCCTTATTATGTTATTTGATCAAAATTGCATCTTGTAGCTCACACAAAGTAACAACTATTTCTTTTTTCAATGTTGGTAAGATCTCAGGATCGATCACCTTACTGCAAATTGACTTGAAGAAAAAACACAATTTAGTTATTGCGCTTCTTACTTTTTCTGGCAGAATAGAACGTGTACCTATCGGTAGTGTCGCATCCCAAAATTTGCCTTCCTTATCATGGCTCCTTGGTTCCTTTTCCAAAAGGCAAGGATTTGAAGATGTGGTTCACTTGCGGATTTTTGGACACTTACCTCTCATAGTTTTGACAAATCTCCATCAACTAGAATTGTAAGGCTTTATGGAAACAAAAAGTACTATACAAAAGAAACAACAGGTTCATGAGTTGATGCATAACTCGCTTGGGTTTAAGGAAATTGATTTATGTATTGATACGATAGGTCATTTGTATCGATGCATGAGTTATTGGAACTTATGTATTAATGCATGCATTGTATGGACTCGATTTCTGGAATTTAGACTCATACTGAATAAAAATGTTCTTTTTGAGTTCAGAAAGGGTTATGGATCGATGCATGCACATTTGTGTCGATACAATAAGCGGGTATATGACCAAAATGATACATTTTTGCCACAATTTAGACAAGGTTTAAGTTGGCTTCAAGGCTAAATATGGTTTTCTATGACTTCATTTTCAAGTTGAGATTATCATTTCTTTTCGTTCTAGGAAACAAGAAATAAAGGACTTGAATTTTGAAACTTGAGATTCTTTTGGTCAACGCTTTTACAACTCCATTTGGTTTCAATTTTCATTCATCAAAATCACATGATTTTTTTTCTTTTGTTCAAGAATACAAATGTTCCAACTTTATTCAAATTTCAATTTCACTTTTTTGAATTTTGTTAAGGAGGGAAACAAATATGAGTACATTACTTTTAGAATTTGGTTTGCACAAATTTTACCAAGAAGTCATTACAAAATCCATAGTTACATTGCTACAAGGGATGACTTAAATTTGTCATGAAATACAAGTTTCTTTTACAAAGCTACAAGGATCTTCTAATTCTAAGTTCTATGAAGTTTTCTTGGCAATTTCCAATTCTTCATCTCTTGCTCCAAACTCTTCATCTCTCGACCTTGTCTTTCTCACCATTGATCATGCCATGAAACAAAAGGAAAGGAAACAGTTAAAGAATAAAGCAAAGTGATATAAACAGAATTTTTTCAAGCAAGTTATTTTCTAACTCATCATTAGGGATTAGAGGCAAGAATCAGGTTAAAGGTTTTCCCATCATGCTTAAAAGGGCCTCAGTCAAAATTAATTTCATCCTTCATCGGCCGTTACTCCCATTGCAAATCATCAAATGTAATACTTGGTTCATAATGCAAGTAAAAGGATCGGTTCACACCAACAAGCTTCATGAACATATCATTTCAACAAAATCAGATTTTCAAAATGCTCATCATAGGCCTAGAAACTTTACTACAAATCAACCAAAAAGTAAACTTTGCTTGGTTCACAGTAAAGACAAAAGGAATAGATAAGTTACTGCAAGTTTATCACCACATTCACAGTGCAGTAAAAAATAGAAGGGATAGTACAGAAAATCAGTAACAGCCCAACAAAGGTTCAGTTTCACAGAAAACATAACAAATCAAAAATGTTAAAGCCCATATCAGAAACACAGCCAAAGGGCTTGTTAAGCCAAGAATCAAAGAGTCCAGAACAGCAACCAGAAACCCTAATTTCTGAGGATATTTAAGCACTGAATGCACCCTAACATAGGGCAGCCATTGTTCACAGAACCCTAACTAGAGGCAACCGTAAGATAGAAAACAGAAAAACCCTAATCAGGCACCATTGTTCACACGAAATACAGCCACCATTGTTCATATGAAACAGCCACAGATAACCAGAAAACCACATAACATAAACGATATCAAGCCTGTAAGCCATAAACAAAGAAGAAAACCTAATTATAGCATCATATTCCTACATCACTAATCCCTTCAGAGTTGGAAATCAAAACCAAGAAGCAGAAGAGATTAGAAAGGTCTCACCGGAGCAAACTGCCAAGGTTCCAAATCGTCACCAAGGAGGCCTAGGCTCCGATTTCTTCTTCTTTTTTTTCTCTTTTCTCATCTTTATTTCACTGTAAAAAGCACCATCATCACCATCGGTTTCACGAAATAACCATCAGTTTCACGAAATAGGTTAGGGTTTCATTTCTGTTCTGTTAAATCCAGGGAGTTCCGACGCAGATCTGTAAAAATCAAGTACAGATTAGAAGAGAGAAAAGAGAGACGATTCTGAATATATAAAAAATGAGGATCGAAGCCTTTTCCGTCGTGAGCCACCGCCATCACCGCCGGAAGGCTATTTCTGGCGCGGCCACCTTTCGTTTTCCGGTGAGACAGAACTAGAGAGAGGGCAGAGGTTTCGATCGTTTAGAGAGAGGGAGGGTTAAGTTTTTCTGATTAGTTTTTTTTAATTAGTGTTTTTGTGTTTAACTTAAGATAAGTGTTTTGGTCAGGTGGTGACAAGTGTCACCACCTTGGTTTATTTTCTGATTTCTTATTTTATTTTATCCTATAATATTTGATAAATAAGCCACCATCATGGCCATTTGAGTGTCCTGGAAATTAGATCAGATGCCTCAAAACTGCATGCACGCCGTAGACCCTTGCTGACCTGCCACACAAGACCATATGGATCCCTTCATGGACTTGGGCTTTTCTTACTTCCAGGCCCAGCGGATTGCTTCCTCACACTCCTAATTTTTCTGCATAAACAGGCCCATTTTCTAAACTCTTATCTTTTAAATTATTTTATTTTATGCAAATGATTTAATTTTGGTTCGATGTATTAAATAATAATTAGTCTATGAAGGTTTTTATTTGATAATTTATCGATTAAACTATTAGTCGATTTTTTATCAAATAAAAAAATTTATTCTAATAATTATTTAAATTTCCGATTGTATTGTGTGATAATTTTTTATTTATCTGCTTATCCGGTATATATTCACTATTGTACACCTCACCTACAATTAACGCAAAAACAACTTCGATTTCTTTTGATTGGCTCAAAAGCCAATTTCCTAAAGGGTCTCATAGTTGGGGATGGGCATGGCCATCCTCACAAGGTTAATTAAAGCCCTTGTTGCTTTAATTAATCATAACCCGAATAAATATTGGTCCACATACCAATTTTCCATGTACAAGGGTCTCATAGTTGGGGATAGGAGCACCTATTCTCACGAGGTTAATTAAGTCCATATACTTAATTAATCATAACCCGACTCCATTTCTCATTTCCTCGCGTATCAAACTTCAAAATGCTTTCATAATTAACTTACAAACCTCGATCCAACATGGAGTGGATTTTCAAAACTCTTTCATAATAAAAACCCAAGTATTTAAAGCGTTGGTTGCTAGACCAATTGTTTAAATACTTGTGCAAAATGAACTCTTAGTCTTTAAATCATTGGATGCTAGACGTGAACTTTGTTTCACTTCACTCTTTTTCTTAAGAAAACTTTTGGGATGATAGACTACTCGTTGAGCATTGAGCTCCTCTTGTTTCTAGTATTTGAATCGTAGGATGCTAGTCCTATTGTTCGGTACTTTTTCACCCACCCTAAAATCAATTCAACTCACTCAACCCTTTTTCGCTCATATGCGACTATCAAAACTCTTTTCTTACAAAGAGTGTGCAATAGCCATTTCAAACACGAACGAGGACTTAAGCTTTTCGAACAAACTAAACAAGTCCAAGTTCAAGCATTTGAAATGTCTAAATGAACGATTTTTTTATAAAAATCAATACAACCAATTTAAACATTTTTGAGAGGAACTACGGAGTTTTGACTTTCCTATTGCACGAGGGAATACGTAAGTCGCACCCCAAAATTTCCCCTTTGTTTTACCGTCCATTCGTTATGGTTTCAAAGGAAAGGTTCAATTTTGATTTAAACTGTCATTCAAGAGATTTCAAATTTTTGGTTCAAAAAGGAAATGTTTGGATTTGTGTGTCCAAAAAGGGGTTATTTGTTTTAGAACTTGAATTCAAAAAAATAATTATTTATTTTAGAATTCAAACTTTAAAAGAAATTCTTCGTTATTTGGGTAATTTGAATTCGGTGGAGGGAAAAACGCCATTCTTGGTTTTTGAATTCGCTAGCAGGAAATAATTACAAGGAGTTATTCAATTTATATCAGATGTTACTCATTTCAAGCAAAATTGCACGAGTTAGGATTAATCCCGTTCTTTTTGTATGAATCTTCATTCGATCGAAATGCTATGCAAATAATTGGTTCATTCATCTCAAATATGCAAAGTTGGAATTACAAGATTCAATGTTGGGAAAAGAAGTTCTTATTATTATTTCCTCAGAATTCCATTACTTTTTTGAATTACAAGTTACAAAAAAATACAAAAAATATCCTAATTCTACAAGTTTCTAAGGTGTTCGAGCAAATTGTTGTTTCCTCCGAGCTTTTCTTCACATCCGGGCTTCCTTCCTATTGTCTCCATCCTCTATATCGTTACATGAAAACACAAAAAAGGGAAGCATGATTAGTAACTAATTGAACATCAAAGAAAATCAAGGAAAAGTATTTTGTTTTTGAACTCATCATTAGGTGTTTTTGGCGGGAATCAGGTTTTAGAATGCCAATCCTTATAATCTTGTTCAAGATTAATCATCGGTGAAAAAAAGAGCTTATTTGCAAATCACGGGTTAACTCAGTTAACAAACAAAGCCTAACTCAGATCATTCATCACAGTTAATCTAATCCAACAGTACAATAATCCGAACAAATCAACCCAACAGTTCAAGAAACTATAATCCGACAATCCAAATAATTCCAACAGGCAGCATTATAAACAAGGATAACACAGCAGTTGCAGCAGGTAAAACAAGAGACAAGAGAGATAAAAGAGGTTTTGGTTATCAGCAAAAACAAGCCAGCAGTAGCAGAGCTAAAAGGGTAAACCAAACAATGCAAGTAATGTATAGCAGCAGCAACATAAAAGAGGAAAGTCTTGGTTCCAAAGAAGTTTTCACCCAAGGTGAAAAGGGGTAAAAAACCAGCAATGATAATAGCAACAGAGGAGAAAATCTGAGGATTACCCAAAACAAGCATAGGATCTGTTCTAAAGGGAGTACCAACAGCAAAGAAAGGCAAGCATACATCTGTGCTTAAGACACAATACCGGAAAAAGAGACAAGAGAGCATCTGTTCTGAAGGGATACCAAGCAGAGAAAAAAGATACAAGTGCAGCATCAGTAGAGAACAAAAGACCAAAAGCATCAGTTTTCAAGATATCAGTCAACAAGCTACAGAAAAATAGGGCATTTGTTCTGATCAGTTTTAAAAATGGCCAAGAGAAACCATGAGGATATATCAGTTCTATCAGCCACACAAAGAACAAGCAAGCATCAGTTCTATTAGCCACACAAAGAACGAGTAAGCATCAGTTCTATCAGCCACAGAAAAAACCACAAAGTATCTGTTCTATCAATTTTCAAGCCATAGAAACTAAAACAAAGCATCTGTTCTAACCAGTTCAAAACCCTTACCAACAAGAAACAAGATTTCCAAACCCAGAAACATGAACAAACCAACATAGCCAAATACCAGAAACCAACATCAGTTCTAACCACACAAAACTAATACAGAAACACAAAAGCTAGCATATCATCATCATTTCCCCCCAGACCACCTTCAGAGTTTGTGTTTTTTCAGAAATCGTGTTCTGAATACAGAGAGAAAGAAGAAGAGGTCAGAACGGTCTCACCCGATACCATCGCAAAAGGGTAAGGTTGCCTCACGGTTGCCATTGGAGCTCTAGGGTTCCACAAGCTGAAAGCCATCTGTAAAAACAACATAATCATGCATCAGTGAGTATAAATGATAATGAACTGAAGCCCTAAGGCCTCGCCGCCGCCGTCACCACCGTGGGGTGACTTCTGACGCGGCTACCTTGTGCTCCCTGTTGGGTTTCATCGTGAGAACGAGAGACAAGGAGAGTATCGGGGTAAGGCAGTCGAGAGAGAGAGAGAGAGAGAGAGAGAGAGAGAGAGAGGCGAATCCATGATGGGATTTCTGGGTTAGGGTTCCATTTGGGACGATACAGAGAGAACGATGAGAAGAAGAGAGAACGCGTAAACACGAACGCGAGAGAGAGGACCAAACACATTTGTTCCCATTTCTGTTTTTTAAATTTATTTTTATTATATATTAGTTAATCTAATTAGTTTTTGTTTTTTTAATTAGTTTTAGTTTTTTTTTATATAGTTTAGTAACTTAAGTCTGGTGGTGACAAGTGTCACCACCATGGCTCTTTTCAACTCATTTTTTTATTATTATTATTTATTTTTTCTTCATTTTCTTTTTATTAAATAAATTATTTTGTTAAAAACAAAAATAAAATATGTGAGTATTTGGTAAATAATATGTCAATTGGGCCATTGGAGTATTTTTGGAGAAGAGGGATCCGACGCACCTGATTGCCAGCATATGAGGAATTTTTGCGGAATAATCAAGTTCAGATGGATTTCTTTTCACACCGTTCAAAATCACTGCAATACAGGCTAACTCTGAACTTTTACCTATTTCAATTAATTTATTTTTATGAATAATATTTTTGTTGGGATGTACTAAATAATGATTGCTTCTGATAGTTTTTGTTTGATGGTTTATCGATTAAACTATTAGTTGATTTTTCATCAAATAGAAAAAATCATTTCGAATAATTATTTAAATTTCCGATTGTATTGTATGATATTCGTCTGTTTATTTACTCATTTAGTATTTATTCACCATTGTACACTTCGCACACAACTAAATATTAAAATCATTTCGATTCCGCTTTGATTGGCTCATATGCCGATTTCTTAAAGGGTCTCATAGTTGGGGATGTGCATGGCTATTCTCACGAGGTTGATTAAAGCCCTTGTTGCTTTAATCAATCATAACCCGAAAATAACATTGGTCTATATACCAATTCTCCATGCACCAGGGTCTCATGGTTGGGGATAGGAGCACCTATCCTCACGAGGTTAATTAAGTCCATATACTTGATTAATCATAACCCGCTTCCATTTCATCTCAGCACGCGTATCAGAATGCTTTCATAATTTAAAGTTCTAAATCTCGATCCAACGTCGAGTTTTCTTTTCAAAAATACTTTCATAAATAAATGTTCTATTTCTCCCTCCTCCCAAGCATATGGTAGTCAGTCCAGTATCGACCCTCGACCGTATGTTTGGTGTCTTAATTGAATTTAATTAACGTGAACCTTGTTTCATCTCACCTTTTCTTAAACAAACTTTTGGGTAGAAAAAGATGATTCGGATGTTTTTGTCCGCTCATCCGAGTAATTGGGGCGTTAGCCGTTGAACGCTTATGGTCCAATACTTGTCTGCCACATAAAAATAACTCAACTCACTCAAATTCTTTTATCACTCATATGTGATCATCAAACTCTTTTCTTACAAAGAGTGTGCAATAGTCGTTTCAAACACGAATGAGGACTTAAGCTTTTCAAACAAACTAAACAAGTCCAAGTTCAAGCATTTGAAATTTCGAATGCACGATTTTTCTTATAAAATCAACACAACCAATTAAAACCTTTTTGAGAGGAACTACGGAGTTTTGACTTTCCCATTGCACAAGGGAATATGTAGGCACACGGTTCTGAAACCGTGCCAAACTCAAAATAATAATAAACAAATTCCATTTCTTTTTATAACTTAGAGATTAGCGAATATACACACACACTTAGAATTAAACGGGTCTCATCGAGTACGATGGATGTAAGAGGTGTTAATACCTTCCTCTTACATAACCGACTCCCGATTCCTTTTTTTTGGTCGCAGACCGCCTTATCCGCATTTGTGGGGTTTTATCTATATTTTCCCGTTCTTTTTGGAACAAATAAAATTAGGTGGCGATTTCACTAGTTTTCGGAAATTAAAATGATTTTTGAAAATCGAGTTGCTTCAGTTGGCAACTTCACTGGGGACACTTTGACTAAGCGTGTCAACCCTAGTTTAGTTCCTCGTATGTGTGTTTATTTTCTCTTTCTGTTTATCACTCTATTTTATGTTTATAATTTAGTCATTTATTTCCTATCTCTTTAATTATTACCTTGTAATATATTATTTTGTGTGGGAATGATGGATGGGATTATAAGAAAAGCCCACTACCAAGGCTATAGAACACATAAATTAGAGTGGTTGCGTAGTATTGATTTGCTAGACGGAAATGTCTTGTAAGTTGGTGCGAAGACCACACCTAGGGGAGGTTCTTTCGAAGACATTATCGCCGATTGCAAGTTACTTTTGTGTTGACGATAGTGTTGTTAGAAGGGATTTTTCCCCTAGTTTTGACCTTTAAGGAAACCTAACCTTTAGGCTTTAAGAATGCTCAAATGATACGTTCTTGGATATATCATCTAATCACAAATTTATTTGCGGTGAAAATTGTACACCCAAGTTGGGATCAATGATTTTGAGCACCCCGTTCAGATCCCATCAATGAGGGTTATGTTTGTTAGATCGTTAGACCTGCTTTGTCTATTCGGATAATATGTAACTCTCCCTCAAACCCAATTCTCTTGAAAGGTTTTGTAGCTTTGCAAGTATCTTTTGCGATGCACAAGAATTTGTGTTTGTGGTATCAAAAACCCTAAGAGCCATCCAGGGGGAATTGTTGGGTAGATTTCAAAAATATACCCGGCCGCTCTAAAAAACTTTAACATGCTAATTCTGCATCACATTACATCGCATCCAGCATGCATGAATTAATCATCAACATTTATTTGTTCCGATTTTGTAGGAATCCTAAGGACTTGGTTCGCATAAGCAAACAGTTAACAAATGGATGACAAAAGGCATACCAATCCGATTAAGGTCAAGATGCCAAAGTTGGAGGTTTTGTTACGTTTGAAGGAAAAGACCAAGAAGGCTGATATGACCACTTTCACCAGAAGATATGGTCACAATTCTGAAGCTGTTGGATACAAATGTTGATGTACGAGCTATGGTTGCTTTGTACCAGTATTATGACTCTCCACTCCGATGTTTCACCTTTCAAGACTTTCAACTGACTCCAACCATTGAAGAGTTTGAGATTTTGCTAGGATGGCCTTTGAAAGGTGGCATCCCCTTCACCAGTTTGGGAGAAAGAGTAACATGTGACAGGTTAGCTGAAGTGTTGTATCTTCCGGTCAGAGAAGTTGAGCCCTTGTGCAAGGCTAAAGGGATTCCCCGAAAGGCGTTAGAAAGCAAGGCTAAAGAATTGGCAGAATCGGGTAATACAAGTGCTTTTTATGTTGTTCTTGCTCTACTCATCTTTGGGATTGTTATGTTTCCAAGTGGGGAAGAAGAGTTCTTGGAAGAGTATGTTGTTAATGTGTTTGTCTCCAGAAAGAATCCTGTTCCAGCTCTTGTGGCAGATGTGCTTTATCACCTTCATATAAGGCATGAGAAGAAGAGAGGTGTGGTTCTATGTTGTACTCCTCTGTTGTACTCTTGGTTTTTGTCTCACTTACCGACCAGAGGCCCGTGGTACGATGTTTTGAAAGATTTGTCATAGGCTCAGACGTTGGCTTGCCTCACTTCAGATGTTGTGGTTTGGTACTTACCAAATTGGAATGTGGGAGAAATTATTACTAATTGTGGAGATTTTCCTAATGTCCCATTGATGGGATCTCAAGGCTATATTAATTACAACCCTAGGTTGGCGTTAAGGCAGTTGGGTTATCCTTTGGAAACTGAGCCTAATGATGCAGTATTGGAGGAACTCCTCTTGGAAGACTTTTGGAGAGAAAATCCTCAGTTGTTGAGACAGATCAGAAGCACTTGGACTCGAATCTATAGGAAGGGAAGAGAGTTGGGGAAAAGAGATTGTGTGGCCAAAGAACCCTATAAGCAGTGGGTGATGGGTAGGGTCAAAGAAGTCAAACTTCTGTATGCTCCGGTGGTTCCCGTTAAAGCTCCAGAACTTGAAGTCACTCATGTCCCTATTGAGGAGTTCAACAAGCTTAAGCTCACCATTACAGAGATGAGAGCCGAAGAGGGGCGACAACAAGCAACCCTTACTCGTGTTGCTCGAGAAAGGGATGATTTGATGCAAAGTCTCAAGGAAAGAGATGATGAGCTTCTGAAAAGCCAAGAGCAGGTAGAGAAGGAAAGAAAAGCAAAGTTCCGTGTGAAAGATAATTTGGATGCAACAAATTTTGAGCTGAGTGAGTTCAACCGTAAGCTAGCCAAGGCTGAACAACAAAGGGGGCAAGCTTACGCAGATGAAGAGCGAGCCATCAAAGCAAAGCTAGATCTGAAAACAACTCTTACCACTCAGATCCAAGAGTTGAAAGCTGCACTAAGAAATATTGAATCCAGTTTGGCACACGAAACTCGCCTCAAAGAAGAAGCTCATTTGGCACGTAACTTAGACTCTGAAGAGCTAGCTCAGAAGATTCAAGAGTTGGATATTGCGAGAGACCTTGTGGCCCGATGGGAAGCGTCATATGGGGAGTTGGAAGTTCAGTGCGAAGGATGGCAGGAAGAAGCCCGACGTCAGAATGAGCTTTGGGTGAATAGGGGGAGACCATTTTCACTTTGGAAGAGAAAAACAAGAGTTTGTATGAAAATTACTCAGGTTTGGTAGAATTCTGCAGACAACTAATGGTGGAGGTCCCATGGAGACTTCAATTGGTCGTCGAGGACTTAGAGGAGGACCAGGTGCCCCCGGCAGTGGAGTATTTCATCTACCTTTGCAGAGACATGGTGGAGCGTTTCTAAAAGGAGATAAGGGAGTTCAAGCCCCGAAGAGGACAACATTTCTAATCTTTTGTAACCATTATGTATTTTCCAGCTTCATGGTATCTGTAAAACACTAAAAGCAGGCCTGCGAGTCTTGCTCTTTACTTTCTTCGCAAAAAAATGATGTTTGTACTCGACTTTTATGATTAGAATGAAGAAGCTGATTATCCATTTGTTGCGCGGTTTGCTTATAAGTGAATAGGGTCCGATAAAGATTCTTAAGAATGGGATCATAATCATTTTGCATTAATCATACATAATCATGCATGTTATTAAAAAGAGAACGCCAAGCTCGTTACGTTTCCTCTCGCCAGATTCAAGCTGACTACCCGACTCTCGTACAGAACCAGAGCCAACGCAAGAAGAGCAATGGATCAGTACGAGACAAGACAGACGGCCATGCAAGACGACATCGACACCTTGAAGACCAAGATGGATCAACTGATGGAGATGCTCACGGCTCAGCATGCAAGAGAGGAAGAGCGAGTCGTCGCCGCCGCTGCTACTGCTGCTGCAACTGCCGCTACCGCTGCCGCCGCCGCTACAGCTAACAACGCAACTGCTATCGTTCCTCTAGTCGTTACCGGAAACGTGAGGACCCTTCGAGGTGTTGGCAATGCTCCATTTCCAGGGTGCCAGCACCTAATCCTCCATTTTATGGGATGCCGGCTGATTTCTTCAACGGAGCGGATAACCAAGGGAATGTTGTTGTCGCCCATGCCGCTACCCAAACTATGGGAAACGAAGAGCAGGAGAAAGAGGAGGATGAGCAAGAGAATCTGTGGTCCGCAACTCCTCAAGGTGAGGAAGATCAGCAAGACGACTACATGAGGCAGTTCTATCAGAACGTGGTGCCTGCGGGTAACCCGAATCCTTTCCAAGATGTGCAAGTAAAGGAGCTGAGGAGGAAGAATGTTGTTGGCATGAGTGCTGTGGACATGTGTCTTGTCCCTGATGTTGTCATTCCTCCGAAGTTCAAAGTGCCTGACTTTGAAAAGTATAAAGGAGTGAGTTGTCCAGACACCCATCTGAGGATGTATTGCCGCAAGATGGCGGCGCATGTTAAGAACAGTAAGCTAATGATTCATTGTTTTCAAGATAGTCTCTCAGGGGCATCTTTGGATTGGTACATGCAACTCGAGAAGTCGAACATTCGCTCTTGGGATGACCTGTCTAATGCTTTCTTTAAGCAGTACCATTTCAACACCACTATGGCCCCCAATCATGTACAACTTCAGAATATATCTCAAAAGGAGAGAGAATCGTTTAAAGAGTATGCTCAGAGGTGGAGGGAAGTAGCATCGAGGGTTCAACCAGCTTTAGCAGAAAGGGAATTAAATGATCTGTTCATGGGAACATTGCTTGTGCAATATTATGAAAGACTGATTGGAAATACTTTCTCTGATTTCTCCAATCTGGTAATGGTAGGCGAGAAGATTGAGGAAGGTTTGAAGACCGGTAAGATTTCTGGAGGGAATGCAGGAGCGTCTACAGTAAAGAATTCATTCAATGGCTTTAAGAGGAAGGAAGCCGAAGCCAATGTTGTGTATGAAGCAAGGGGCAGAGGAAGGGGAAGACCACCAGCTAGACCTGCTCCAGTTCAGGTCCCGTATAAGTCATATCCCTATGTGGCTGCTATGCAATTTCCTGGTGTGTCGTATCAGCAACCCATGCAGATGCCAATGCCTTATTCAACTCAGGTTCCTCAGAATCAAGTTTCACAACAACAACAACAACAAGTTAAGGGTCTGAACAAGGGTGCGGTTCAACAGAAGAGCCCGCATTATCACAAGTATACCAAGGAAGAGATTCAGCCTATTCCAATGACCTACACTAGTCTACTACCATATTTGATTCAAGATTGAAGAGTAGTGCCGAGGGAATTAAAGCCTATTTCAGGGCCTCCCAAGCCATGATTTAATGAGAATGCTAGATGCGCTTTTCATGCTAATTCTCCCGGGCATACCATAGAAGACTATTTCGCTTTTAAGTGCAAAGTCCAAGAACTTATTGATCGAAATTTGTTAACTCTCGCTGACGTCCCCAACATTGCTAATAATCCATTGCCGAGGCATGGGTCGTCGTCAGTAAATGCATTGGTTGAAGAAGGAAGTCTGGTTATGGAGGTGGATCAATTGAAGATGTCTTTGAAGAAGGTGTTTGAAGAGTTGAAGAATGTCGGTTTGCTGAAAGGAGGTCATGATAGTTGTTTGATTTTCCAAGACAATCCAGAACACTGTGCAAAGTTCAAGAAGTACCTACAAGGATTAATGTGTCAACACTTGGTTCAGTTTAGTCGAGTTCACACTGAAGTTGAAGTAGATGTGGTGGTCCCTCTCATCAACAATAGGAGACTCCATGTGTCTCCGACCATCCCTATCCAAGAAGAAGAACTGGTTACGGCAGTAGAACCAATGATGGTTTACCCGCCCATCCGAATCCCTTATGAAGATACAAAAGCAGTACCTTGGAATTATGAACCTGAAGTCATTGTGGGTGGTAAGCCAATGGTTTTGGGAGAGTCTACTGTTGAGAACACCACTGTTATAAGTGGTATGACCCGTAGTGGTCGAATTTACCACCAAGATCCGATAAAGAACAGAGTTACAGATAAGGCGCCAGATGTTTCTCCGAAGAAAGATGGAGTTGTTGATTTGAGTGCAGAAGAATTGAGGGATATCTTTAAGCCAAGTGGTGAGACTTTGAAAATCATCAAGAGGAGTGACTATAAAGTAGTTGATCAACTTAGTCAGACTCGCGCAAAAATTTCAATCTTGTCCTTGTTGAAAAGTTCCGAAGCCCACAAGATGGCCTTATTGAAGTTTCTCGACAACTCATACGTGGCTGAAGATATCACAATTAATCAATTGGATGTTGCAATTTCGAGTTTAAATGATGGCAGTTGTTTATCATTCACTGATGCTGATCTCCCCCAGAACGGAGGTAATCATAACATGGCTCTTCACATTTCTGTTACCTGTGTGGTGGAACGACTCTTGCTAGAGGTTTGGTTGATACCGGCTCAGCTCTGAATGTGATCCCGAAGACAACATTGGCCCAACTGCAAGTGGAAGGGGCGATCATGAAGCCTAGTTCTCTGATTGTAAAGGCTTTCGATGGATCCCGCAGGATGGCGGTGGGAGAGGTTGATCTTCCGGTACTTATCGGACCCCAACTATTCAACATTACCTTTCAAGTGATGGATATCTTTCCGGCTTATAGTTGCTTATTGGGAAGGCCCTAGATACACGGTGCTAAAGCTGTCACCTCAACTCTTCACCAAAAATTGAAGTTCTTGCTGAATAACCAGGTGGTGGAGGTTAGTGGTGAATAAGACTACCTGGTTAGTTACTTGTCTGAGTCTAAGTATGTGGATGTCGGAGATGAGGTGTATGAGACCCTCTTTCAAGATTTAGAGATTGTTGGTAATGTGCAAAAAGAAGTTAAGACTGCTGAAAAGCCTAAGGGTAACACGACCCATTGGCAGGATGTCAAGGCTCTTATCGATGCCGGGAACCCTGAAGGTTGGGGAACGGTGATAAGTGTGGTAGAGAAGAAGGACAAGAGCGGGCTCGGCTATCAACCATCCTCCAAGATCAATGGAAGTTCAGGTGTAGGAAAAGGGAAGATCCCTCGTTTAGAGGATACTTTTGTTGCGAAGGGCTTCCGCTCCAAAAAGGCTATCAATGCCATTGAAGACGATGAGCGTACAGTGGAGCTTTCTCAGATGGTGTTCCGTACTCCTCCTGGGGTGGCCCTCATGAATTGGATCGTCAACGACGTTACCCCTCTCATTTCATTGTCAAAGTAATTTCTTGTTGTTTTTTTTATTAAAAAAAAATCCCGTGTTCTGCCCAAGGCACAAAGAATTGCTTTGTAGGGCTTGTTCCGTTTAATGAATGAATTTTTATCTTCAATGAAAAGCGCATTTTGTTATTCAGTTTAAGATCCTTTTTATTGTTTGATTTTATTCTTGCTTTCCAGTGCATCTTAATAAAAACAACAACATTTTCACTATTTTTCCTGCTCAAATAAACATACATATCTAAAAGATAAAATCAATCATTTATGCAGATCACCTGAAACTGAGCTTATTGAACATAGCCATGCTATAACTCCTTTTGACTTCGATTTCCTGATCAACCAAGCCGAAGATGACGGTGAAGAAGACTATGAACTCTCGGAAGAGTTAGCGCGTCTGGTTGAACACGAGGAGAAGACGATCCAACCTCATCAGGAACCAGTGGATGTGATCAATCTGGGTACTAAAGAGGATCAAAAAGAAGTCAAAGTTGGAACCGCCTTGGGGCAAGAGATAAAAGAGGAGTTGGTCCGCTTGTTGCAAGAGTTTGTAGATGTGTTCGCCTGGGCATATCAGGACATGCCTGGAATCGATACAGATATTGTTGTGCATAAGTTGCCGTTAAAGCCCGAATGCTCGCTCGTAAAACAAAGACCAAGGAGGACGCATCCTGAGATGGCTAAGAAGATCAGAGACGATGTCAAGAAGCAGTTCGACGCCGGTTTCCTTGCTGTGTCGGTATATCCAGATTGGATCGCCAACATCATACCTGTCCCCAAGAAGGATGGAAAGGTTCGGATGTGTGTAGACTACAAAGACTTGAATCGAGCCAGCCCGAAGGAAGATTTTCCCTTACCTCACATTGATGTCTTGGTCGATAGCACAGCTCAGTCTTCAGTTTTCTCTTTCATTGATGGTTTCTCTGGATATAATTAGATAAAGATGGACCCGACAGATATGATGAAGACGAAGTTCACCACTCCTGGCACCTTCTGTTACAAAGTCATGCCTTTTGGACTGAAGAATGCGGGGGCAACTTATCAAAGAGCTATGGTAGCCCTTTTCCATGTTATGATGCATAAAGAAATTGAAGTCTACGTGGATGATATGATTGCCAAGTCTCAGACTGAAGAGGAGCACATTATTCATCTTAGAAAGTTGTTTGAAAGATTGAGGAAGTACAAACTTCGATTGAATCCTAACAAGTGCACTTTCGGAGTCCGGTCCGGTAAGCTACTTGGATTCATAGTGAGCCAACGAGGTATCGAGGTGGACCCTGACAAAGTGAAAGTTATTCAAGATATGCCAGCACCAAGAACGGGAGAAGGAATTTCGTGGTTTCTTGGGACGCTTGAATTACATTTCCCAGTTCATATCACATTTGACAGCTACTTGTGAACCTTTGTTCAAATTGTTGAATAAGGATCAAGCCATTATATGGAATGATGATTGTCAGCGAGCATTCGATAAGATTAAGGAGTACTTGCAAGAGCCACCTATCTTGATACCGCCTGTGCCCAGAAGGCCTCTCATAATGTATCTCACCGTACTTGAAGGATCTATGGGTTGTGTTCTGGGGCAACATGACGAAACGGGAAGAAAAGAGCATGCAATCTATTATCTGAGTAAGAAGTTCACGGAATGTGAAAGCCGGTACTCTCTGTTAGAGAAAACTTGTTGCGCTTTGGCATGGGCTGCTCGTCGTTTGAGACAATATATGGTGTGTCACACCACAATGCTGATATCCAAGATGGACCCTATCAAATATATCTTCGAAAATCCAGCTTTGGTTGGAAGGATTGCACGTTGGTAGATGTTACTATCTGAATATGATATTCAATATATAACTCAGAAAGCTATCAAGAGAATGGCCATGGAGATATTCAATATATAACTCAGAAAGCTATCAAGCGATCATGTTTATCAGAGAATGCAACGTTCCTGGATCAGAGGAAGGACCCGAGCCAGGATCCCGGTGGACGCTTGTGTTTGATGGGGCATCCAATGCAGTAGGGCATGGAATAGGGGCAATCATAACCTCTCCAACAGGTTTTCATATTCCTTTCACCGCCAGAATTTGTTTCGATTGTACCAACAATATGGCGGAATATGAAGCCTGCATCTTCGGGATTGAAGCAACCATTGATTTAAGGATCAAAATCCTTGAAGTTTATGGAGATTCAGCGCTCGTCATTTGCCAGGTCAAAGGAGAGTGGGAAAATCGTAACGAGAAGTTGATTCCGTACAGAGATCATGTCTTGAAGCTAATATTGTATTTTGACGAGATCACTTTCCATCACATTCCTAGAGAGGAAAATCAATTAGCTGATGCTTTAGCCACTTTGTCTTCAATGTTCAAGGTCAAGTGGGCTAATGAAGCGCCTTCCATCACTATCGAGCGCTTGGACGAGCCTGGTTATTGTATGATGGTTGATGAAGAAACTGATGGTAAACCCTGGTTTTACGATATCAAGTAGTACATAGAAAAAGGCGAGTACCCAGAAGGGGCATCTATCACTGATAAGAAGACTTTGAGGAAGTTGTCTGCCAACTTTTTCTTGAGTAATGGGGTGTTGTACAAGCGAAATTTTGATTTGGTTTTGCTCAGATGCGTGGATAGACACGAAGCAGATCAACTCATCAAGGAGATTCATGAAGGTTCTTTTGGTGTTCACGCAAATGGGCATGCTATGGCGAAGAAGATTCTCAGGGCTGGTTACTATTGGATGACCATGGAAACGGACTATGTTGTTTATGCAATGAGATGTCACAAGTGTCAGATTCATGCTGATAAGATGCATGTGCCACCTTCACCTCTAAATGTTTTGACCTCTCCATGGCCATTCTCTATGTGGGGAATTGATATGATCGGAATGATTGAACCGAAAGCTTCCAATGGACATCGCTTTATACTAGTGCATTACGCGTTAAAGGTGGGCTAGAGGATCTGACGTGAGTTCGGATCTTACAGTGCAACGATTTAAATCTTTTGATTTGTTTATAAAGATGCCATGAGCATCAAGCTTTATTATTTTCAACACAAGAAGATGATTTGATGATTATGAAAAGGGGAAATACCCTCAATTGATATTGGTATGCGTAACGACTAGCGCAAACTAGACATAAGCATTGGGAGATTGAGTAAGGGGATTGTTATATAAAGGAATAGATGGAGCACCCTAAATATATGTAGTTATCTACACTTTATATATGAATATATTTGATATGTTTGTGTGTTTTAATTGTTATTTCTATGATTGGGAAAGTTTCTCCTTTGGATTTTAAAAGCGATAGATTTTGTGGGATTCTAGTGTTTGTTATTATTGTGCTCGCAAAGATCCATGGATCTTACGCATACATATCTAGTGGGAATCGGAGCATTTGTAGCTCGGATCTACAAGGTTCTATGGTTTGTTTGGTGCGAGGGAGATAGAAATTTGCTCGGCAAGGATGAGACCTTGTGCCTCGTATTCTCAAAAGGATGTTGAGAAAGTCGAGCAATCGTAGTTCCACTTATGCTAGTGGAAGCAACGGGATGTTAGTAAGAGAGACAAATGTCATCTTAATGAAAAATGTATCTAATCTATTTCATCACATACATTTTTGAAAAAAAGTTTGATTGATTAAAATCTTTCGTCGTAAGTATTAGGTGTTTTGCTTGAGTGTACAAGCGTTACCACTTACATGTTTAAGAAAGATGAAAAAGATGATTAAATCTTTTAACTGTAAGTATTGGGTGTTTTACTTGAGTGTACAAGCGTTACCACTTACAGATTAAGAGATGTTTTTTGTTTGAAAAGAGTTTGAAAAAAAATTTGATTGTATGTGATGTGATAGATGAGATACTTCTTCCATAGAGATGATAAATGTCTAAATCTCGAGGAGAAATTGATTGGATTAAAGGGATGCTTTTAAGAAGCCGTGGGTCCTTGTATTGTTAGCCAAGAGGAGGCATTCCGGTCATCGAGGGTCATCAAGGGTCCTTGTATGAAGCTCAAGAGGAAGCTATAGGGTATGGTGTCTTTGGCTTGAAAGGGATTTCAGAAATCATCCTTTTGAATAAGAGCAATTTCAGGAAATTTTACTCTGGGAATTTGAAAGTGATTTCAGGAAACCATCCTTCGAGGGTTCTATCTTAGCGGGTGATTCTTTGTATTGGAAGCCCAATAGGAGGCTGTTAAGAGATTTCTGTCTCTTTCATTGTATGATGATGAGAAGGCTAAACTCAATGAGGAGTTCTTTTGAGCGACCCAGAGGAGGTGACTCAGGGAGTATTGTCTTATATGAAGCCTAAGCGGAGGCTAACTCTGTGGGAGAGTTTCTTTGTACAAAAAGAGAAGGCTAAACTACATTGGAGAAAAAATATCTTGTATGTAAAGCCAAGGAGCTAGCTCATCTTGGTGATGGATTGTCTTGTATGAAGCCCAAGCGGAGGCTAAACTCAACTGAGGATGAGTTATCTTGTATAAAGCCCAAGCGGAGGCTATACTGGGAACCTATTGATTAGTCTAATTATTAGGTTATAACTAGGCATTGTATAAGCAGTGTGTGTGATATGTATTCACGAGGAGTTTATGAAGGAAATATAAACAATGCATGATGTTTATTCCATTTTATGAAATATAAACAAGTTTACGTGAAGCGAGCGTTTAAAGCAATGAACTTGATTATTCACAAGTTTGTCGCTGTACAAGGAAATGAATATGTACCGGACGAGTTTTATGTACAAAGAAGATGGATGTACATAGGAGGGTTGGGACTTACACCGTAAGGAGGCCCGTTGATTTGAAAGTAGTTTCACGGGAATAATGCTCCTTTCAATGTCATGGTATTGATGTAAAATGTCTGGATGAAAGCGTTTGTTGTTGGAATATCTGTGTTATGTACAGATGAAACTTTGTAAAAAAAGTATTTGAAAAAAGTTTGATATGTACAAAGAAATATTATGTACATAAAATAATGTTATGGGACTTACACCATGATGGAGGCCCATTGGTCGGAAAGAAATTATACTCAGGAGAATTCTTCTTTCAGAGCCAATGGATTCGGCGTATAGACAAACGAATGAAAACAAATGAAAGAAATTTGTTTACGTTTGAATATTAACAATGATAATTTGAGTATGTACAAGTAAAACTAAGTATGTACATAAAGGATTGGGACTTACACCATAAGGGTGGCCCATGATCGATCGAGAAATTCGAGAAAGAACGAATTTGTTTTATCGTTTTAAATCGGATTGATCATGGTAAAAGATGCAAGTTTAATGAAATGTTTTGAAAAATGATTTGAAATGTTTTGAAAATGTTTTGAAATGTGAGGTTCATTTATGAGAAGTTTGTTTGAAAAAAATCGGAAGTCGAAAACTTGAAAAATTCACCTTTTAAGGAGGTTTGAAAAGTGTTCGAGCGTCGTTTTAAACGATTAAAATTAATCAGATGAAAGTTTTTTTGAAAATTTTTGCATTATCACAAAATAGATGTATTTATTGACAAGTGTTTAAAAAATCATCTCAAAATGAGAAGTTTTGATTGGTCAAAAAAATGTGAAAGTTTGATGAAAAAACATGAAAAATTTGAAGTTTTTGTAAAAAGAATGGTCTTGGTGGGTTTTGAACCCATGACCATGAGGTGGGGCACGTGGCAGAAAGACTTAAAGGCAAGCCAAGAACCACTAGACCAAACGCGTTTGAGGTGTTAGTGGATTAAAACACGCGTAGACATAAGATTGGATTATTTGAATTTTTAAAAATGAAGAACACCAAGAACGCGCGTATTCTGGGTTCGTGTTTTTGATTTCGATTTTCAAATCCATGCTATAATCCTTATTTCTCAACCAAATTGAATGAAATAAAACCAAACTTGATGGTTTTCATCACGAACATGGAGATGCTTGTTAATTTCATTTATTTTAAGTCTATCATGTTTTGATTTGGAAATCGTGATGAACCCTAAACTTAAGATTTTAAATTAAATGATGCAGTTTATGATTCTTTGATTTTGTTGAGGGTTAATGATCGTTTCGGTCGAGAAAAGAATGGCCAAGAGTTTTTTCAATTGGTTCAAAGAATATGGATATCAAGTTCGTATGTATACTGAAAAGTGAGGATCGAAACGATCTTTGGAGTGTTTCGATTCTTTTCTTGATCATTAAGCACCGGTGACCTCTAGGGATGGTGTATGAGTGTTTAGAACTTCATGAGCATGCTTGGATTACTCTACTCAAGTCCACCGCGAGCTTGAAAACAAAAGCGGAAAATGATGTAAATCGTGTTACGATTAGATGTTCTTGTTTTGGATCATGTACATGAGGTATATGGATTGTGTTTGGATGCTCGAACTCAAAGGAATCAAGCCAAAGTCCAAATTCGATTGTTATGGGGTTTGGAAGTTTATGTTCATGAGATGCAATTCGATTTCCAGCCTTGTTCAAGTTGATTTTAAGTTTGGAACAAGTTTAATAGTGATTATGCAACATGTTTGACACCAAAATTTATCATGTTTTCATTGACTTCAAAATTTGCAATGTTTCTCAAAATAACATGAATTGCTTGATTTTCAAGAAAGTAGAAAGAAAGCTTGTATTTGTGGAGCTTTGGTGTGGTTTGAGCTTGAAATGTCATCCTTTTATAGGCAACAAGTTCTGAAATGTTAGGCAAAGAAGGACAACTTTTGGTGATTCAAAGATAACTTAGAGGGCAAGAATGACATTTACCAAAAAGGAAACTTCCTTTTTCACCATGTGTAATTTTACAATTTGATCCAATCCTTTCAATTATCACCTCTCATTGATATTTATCAGTTCATCTATCCACTTGGCAAGGTTAGAAAGCTTCTAGATGAAGAAACACAAAAATGACCTATAATTTTGATGTTTTGACTTTGAAAATCAAGTGTCATGGAGCCTTATGTTTCAATTTCAAAAGTGTATCTAGAATCCATGGATTTGAGAGTTCTTGGACATTTTGGAAAGATTTTTCCATGATCTACAACTTTCATGTTTTGAGTTTTTTCAAATTCAAATTGGAACTAGGTGAAAAAATGGCTTGAAGTTTGGAAAAAATGAAAAATTTCAACACTTAGAAAAATTTCTAAGTATGAAAACTTTTGACTTTTTGTTGACTTTTTCCAAATTCTTTGATTTTTTATGATCATGATGGATCATTTGAAGTATTTTGATGATGGAAAAAGTTTTGTTTTGAAAATTTGACCAAAAGTCAAAGTTTGACTTTTCATCGGATGAAATTTCATCGGATGTTTACGAAAGCAGTGATTCTGTGAACCTCTGTGATGTTTTGAATCCAGAAATTAGGTCAAGATGTTGTATCTAAGATATAATGACCAATCTCTATCAAAAAAAGTCATTTCTTGTTCAAAAAGTCAGAGAATTCTCATGCCCGATCAAAACCCTAATTGGTCGATCCTCGATTGATCAGTGAGAGAAATGGGTATCTGATGATCAGATGTGGATATTTTGATCAAGATAGATCAAATAAGATGAGAAAATCTCAAACCCTAATTGGTTAGCTCTTGAATCAGATGAAAATCTGATGAAACCCTAATTTTGACCTGTGAGTGTTATACCCGATTAATGTTGTACGAGCTGATAGTTGTGCAGATGATGCAAATGTAAGGTGGTATATTAGGTCAAAATTTGGGGTATATGACAGATGCCCTATTTAAGTTTCTTTAACTGAAGATGAAGATGAATATCTTCGTTTGATAGGTGTAAAGAGACTTAAATATCGAATCAAAAATTGGACCTAAGATACCAAAAGATGCGGATGATGCAAAAATGATTAAAAAAGTTTTACCCTAAAGGATATCAAAGAAATGACACAGTGAAGGGAAATTTGTGAATACGTCCCTGTTGGGGAAAGATTGATTCACAGAAAATGTGAACATCTGTTTCGTTCTGGGAAACAAAAAGATTACCTTAATCGACCTTGTGACAATGTTTAAGGTAAATGGAAATGATATTACCAATTATCAGCCTTGTGATATAGTATGGTAATGAAATTTGAAGATATTACCAATTATCAGTGAAGTGATAACTATAACAAGGTAAATCTTGAGAAATGAGTTGTGCGTATTACTTTGTGAATACAGGCAGTGTTCTATCGAGGAATGAGCGGAAAAAGAAAGTTAATCAAACATTGTTCCCAACGAGGATAATCTCGGTGGCGAATGTGATGGAGAGAAGAAAATGCATTTCTTTTGGGGATTCCGCGGGGAAAAGGAAAATGTATCTTTACATTTGGAGAGAATCTGAGGATATGATTACTCGTATGTGAGTAAGTATGATTTATACCGATGATTTGGAAGCAAACATTTTGAGAGATGCAAAATGCAATGAATGATGCTATTATGTATGAATGTCATGAATGTTATATGCATGCTAACAATACTTGACAAAGACACTAAAGGGATATTTGGAAAAGGACCGCGTCACGTTCGAACAAATACTTGGTGAAAATTGCGACAATGGTGGAGATATTCACTAATGAAGAATTTGAGTTGCATGTTTTAAACTTTAGAAAGGTATTTCATTGGCAACGGTGGGGATTCTTTTGGATAAGAATACCGTCCTTTGATGATTCGATGAGGAGAAAGGCTACATGTGGTTGGCGACTCCTTCGGGATCGAAACACTCTTGGAGAAAGCGGTTGAAGTTATTTCCGTGTTCATAGTTTCAAAGGAGAATTTTGCTTTTGTTTCAAAATTTTGAAGTAAAATTTCATTTAAAACATTTTAGTTTCAAAAGTGATTTTCACAATAAAAGCGTTATTTTGCAAAAGCGAGAATAAAGTAGGAATTGCAAACAAAAGGCACAAGGCTCAAATTTATTGATAGAATGGTAATCGACCAGCGTGATTCCATGAACTATTACAAAAGTTGGAAATGATAATTTATTAGGAAAAGGCTACATTGAAAGCAAATAACCACTACATCCTAACAACTTTGAATTCCAACTGTGCTTGTTGCTGAAGAGTTGATTGAAGATCCGTTGATGGAAGATTCTTCATGTGGACAAAATTCGAACTAGCTACTGATTACTTTGTCATTTTGTATCCTTGTTTTTGCCTAGATCGCCTTTTCGGGTTTCGATCTATCGGGATAATTCTGTTTATTGTCTCTAATTTTTGCACTGGATCGCCTTTCGAGGTTTCAATCCACCGAGGCGCTCATTTTTGCCTAAGCCGCCCTTTTCGGGTTTTCGACTTACCGAAATTTTCTTTTGTTTTTAGACAAAATATTTTTATTGCGTCGGCATTCACGAGGATCACGGGAGTTCATCATAGTCCATGGTTGTGAGTCATAGCACCGCGGAGCTTCTCTTGACGATGTATGGGCCTTCGTAATTAGGGTCCATTTGCCCCTAGAATCATTTGAAAAGCGGAATCTTTTTAAGCACGAGTCGCCTTCTCGGAATTCACGGTCGGACCTTTTTGTGAAAGCTTTCTTCATTCTTCTTTGATAGAGTTGTCCGTGACCGCAGGCGGTCGGGCGCTTTTCTTCATTAAGTTCAATTGGTCGTATCGCTTTGACACCATTCGGCCTCGGATAACTTAGTTTCCATGAGAACTCTCATTGATGGGATCTCAACCTACGGGGAGCACTTGCTTCATGCCGTATACTAGAGAAAAGGTTGCCCTGTTGAAGTGCGTCTTCGAATCTGATACCGTGCGAGCAAATGGCGGCATTCGTGCCGGTCTTTGTAAGTGATGACCATTTACGGACGATCTTTTGATGTTCTTGTTGGCGGCTTCAACGCGCCGTTCATCTTTGGCGGTAAGGAGATGAGTTATGATGCTCGATCTTGAATTCCTCACACAGTTCTTTCATCATTTTGTTGTTCAAGTTAGATCCATTGTCAGTAATGATCTTGCTTGGAACTCCATATCGGCAAATGAGGTTGTTCTTGATGAACCTCACAACCACTTGTCTTGTGACGTTGGCGTAAGATCTTCCTTGACCCATTTGGTGAAGTAATCAATAGCCACTAGAATGAAGCGATGTCCGTTGGGCGCTTTTGGTTCAATCATTCCAATCATGTCAATGCCCACATGGAGAAAGCCACGGAGGAGAGAACGTTGAGTAGAGTCGGAGGCACATGGATCTTATCTGCGTAGATCGGCACTTGTGACATCTTTTGGCGTGTTTGCGACAATCAGATTCCATCGTTATCCAATAGTATCCTTTCTCAAGATCTTCGGACATTGCATGCCCATTTGAATGGGTTCCAAAGGACCCTTCATGCACTTCATGGATGATTGTATCGCTTCTTGTCACATCGGCTGTCGAGGCGAGAACCATGTCGAAGTTTCTTTTGTATAGAACATCTTCATTGAGGAAGAAATTCTGGAAAGCCTCCTTAGAGTTTTCTTATCTTTGTCACGATGCCCAGTGGGTACTCTCGTGTTTGAAGGAAGCGTTTGATGTCGTGAAACCACGGTTTATCGTCGAAGGCTACATTGCAAACACATATGCGGTCTTTCAGGCGTCCGATCACGAATTCTAGCATATCATTCAATCATTGACTTTGAACATGGAAGATAGAAGCCAAGGCGTGCCATCCGATTTTGATCTCGAGGATATGATGCGTTCAACTTTGTTGAAGAAAGTCAACAACCGTCTTGCATAATCTCATGAGGAATTAGACCAAGATGATGAGTTTCATACTTGTCTTTAATTTGATTGATCACAAATTTGAATCTCCTATATATCAAGGATCTTGATCCTCAGTCGATGCTTCTTGATACCCATGATGCATGCTTCATATTACGCTATGTTGTTGGTGCAATCAAATAGCAATCTGGCGGAAAAGCAGGGATATGAGAACCCTCGGGAGTAATGATGACTGCCCCGATTCCATTGCCAAAGACATTTACGCTCCATCAAAGACTAGGCCCCATCCGGATTACGGATCGGTCCTTCTCGTGTGTGGTTCGTCACATCTTTCATCTTCAAGTACATAACATCCTCGTGCGAAATCAAACTTGAGAGATTGGTATTCGTTGAGTGGTTGATAAGCCAAGTGATCGTGAGAATGCTTCCTTTAACCGCTTTAAGGCACGGTATTGGATGTCATATTCGGATAGTAGCATTTGCCATCGGCGATTCTCCGGTTAAGCGAGGCTTTTCAAAGCGTACTTGATAGGATCCATTTTGGATATTAACCAAGTCGTGTGATTGATCATGTGGCGAGGAGGCGTTTGAAGCCATACCAAAGCGCAACATGTTTTCGAGCATGGAGTACTGAGTTTCCGCGATCGTGAACCTTTTCGGTAGTAGATGGCATGCTCCTTCTTACCGGTTTAGTCTTGTTGTCCAAGTCGCAGCCCATGGACTCTTCTAGTGCGGTAAGGTATATGATCAATGGTCTTCCTTCAGGAGGGATCGGTATTGGTGGTTTTGACAGGTATTCCTTGATCTTGTCGAATGCTTTTTGATCTTCTGTCCACCAACCTTTTGATCTTCGGAGAAGTTTGAATATCGGCCCATGAGTAGCGGTCGAGATGAATGCTGGAGATGTAGTTTAATCGTCGAAATCCTCTTACTTGCTTTTCGATGCGTGGCGTAGGCATTTCTGAATAGCCTTGACTTTGGGGTCAACTTCAATTCCTCTTTGTTGACGATGAAACCTAGGAGTTTCCTGATCTTACCCCAAAGGTGCATTTGTTAGGATTCGGTGGCTGAAACTTCCTTAGTCGTTGAAACAACTTTAAGAGATAGTCTATATGTTCCTCTTGATTATCGGACTTTGCTATGTATGTCCACGTAGACCTCGATCTCTTTGTGCATCATGTATCATGAAGAGAGTAGTCATTGCCCTCTGGTAAGTTCTTTGCATTCTTTAATCAAATGGCATTACCTTGTAGAAAAAAGTGCCCCATGGCGTGATGAAGATGTCTTCTCCATGTCTTCGGGAGCCATTCGATCGATTATAACCGGAAACCGTCCATGAAGGAAAGGCGTTGAATTTGGCGTACTATCCCTAGCATGTCGATATGTGGAAGTGGGAAATCGTCTTTTGGACTAGCTTTGTTCGGATCTCGGTAGTCAACACACATTCGACCTTTCCATCTTTCTTGGATCTGGTACTATGTTGGCTAGCCATTGAGGATACTCGGAGTGACAAGGAAACCGGTATCGAGTTGTTTTGAACTTCCTTTTTAATTTTCTCGACCATTTAGGATGAACTCTCCTCGATTTTGCTTAAGCTGGCGGACATTGGTCTTATGGCAAGTGATGCTCCACGATCTGGTATCCAAACCCGGCATGTCTGGTAGGACCAAGCAAACACATCAACGTATTCTTTGAGAAGACTTATCGGTTTTCCTTTGACACTGCTTTGTTGGTGAAGCTCGATATATTGACTTCTTTTGTATCTTCCTCGGAACCAAGTTAATTGCTTCTAGAGGTTCTTTGTGAGGTGAATGATCCTTTCCTCGTGCTTTGCGAGTCTAGAAATTTCATCCGGGATCTCTTCTTCAACTTCTTCTTGGTGAATTACGAGGAATTTCAAAGTTGAGAAAAGGCGTAGAGTTCTTGCTTTCAATGGATTTGTCCATTTGTTTAATCTGCATTTTGATTTATGTTTGATTAAAAAGTTTTATCATCATTTTTTTTGAAAGTTAATGTGAAGTGTTGCGATTAATTTTTCATTATGATTTTTTTGAAGATTTTTTTATTATTGTGTTTTTAGGATTATCATTTCGAGAAAAGGGTAAAATGAAAATAAACACAGTGTGGAAACAAAACAACGCATTTTATTTATGTTTCACAATATGAGCAGGGCCCTAAAATACAAACTCATTTGTCTTGGGCAAGACAAAGAGAAATTATTTAAAAGCTAAACCCTATAAAACATCTCTTCGCTTTGGGCGGGCGAAGTTCAAAACAAAAAAAAAGATAAACTACTTAGAGCTATGAACATTAGTCCTAACTTAACGGGTTTCCAATAGTGACGAACTCCTTGGAAGTCGGTACTCGGGTAATTTCCGCTTGGTTTAACCCTCGAGTAAACTTTGATTCTTTGGTGACGGGCTTTGAAGACTACGGGCGATGGCCTTTGCCTTTTGTCTTTGCTAAAGCGATCTTCTTGATTAACGGATCGGGAAGTATGAGAGATAGCCTGTACTTCCTTGATCTTTGTGTTGAATCTTGGGGATGTTCCTTCCGGTCTTGGGTGAAGAGACTCGTTGTCGTGACACTTTCCGCATCGTATCTGAATCATACTCTTGATCTTGATGATCATGTTGATGTAGTGGTAACGAGGATCTAACTTGGTGAAATCCACGGATGTTGAAACGAGAGATCTTCATTTGGGACCTCGATTTGTTGATTAGTTTGAGAAGCGAGTATTCCTCTTACGATTGACTAGGGTAGTCAAAGTCATCACCCCATCACATGGGTTGGATATCTTGATCCAGTTTTCGAGCTTTACGTGCAGGTGTATTTCACCATGTAGTCGTATTGCCACTTGGTTCTCCCAGGTATCCCAAACCGGCGAGGGGTGGTGGATTTTCATGTTCTGCGAGGGACATGTCTTTGAATTGATCGATCGGTGCATATGATTCCTCTTGAGACACATACTCGGGCTATTCAAATAAGTGCTCCATTCTTGATTCGGATGGATCATCTTCATCCTCTTCAATGGTTACAACATTAACCTCTTGCGGAGCAGGGTTTAAGAAACCTCCACTATGAAATACTTCCTTGATCGGGAAAGTGTTTCATCTTTACATTTTCTTTGGAGGATACGGTGTGAATCCGAGTCCGCTTTCGTTTCATTCTTGCCGGGTTTGATAACTTCCCCATCCTCGAGTATTGCCATCTTTCACCATTTGTGCAGCTTCTTTATCTGAAGATAGATGATTTGTTTTAGTAGATTCATCTTCTAAGTTTTTACGGGAGATGCGGCGCTTCAATGTCATTGGCGTTGATGAAGGAAAAGCTGGATAGATGACTTACAAGTAAAGCTTGTTCACGTTGATGGTCACCAACTTTCCATTTCTTTGTGAATTTTAATTTCGATGGAGTAGAAATTCACGCCCTACGATCGTGGATCCAAGGTCTTCCTAGCAAGCAATGTCGCATTTGATACGTCCATGACTTGGAGCGTAATTTTGAAAGTGTGAGGGCCAATTGTCATTGGGAGATCAACTTCCCAATAAGCGACTTTCTCGATCCATCGAAGCTTTTACTATGATGTCGTTGAACTTCATTGGCGTTCCTTTGTAAGCTAATGGCCGTCGTTTTGGCATTACATTTAAAGGCGAACACCATATCCACAATACATTGGATGGGAATCTGACGGCAAATCATCGAGATGTGCAAGGCCAAGTTGTGATCTTTCCCTTCTTCCGGGAAGTTCTTCGTCACTAAAACTCAGTTATTGCGGTGTTATGTTTAGGCGATCCTCAAATTGGTGCTGTAGTCACATCGTGATCCACATAAGCTGGTCTAGTTGTAACACGGTGGTGACTTTGTAGTTTGTATCGCAAATATGCGGATAGCAAGGTCGCCACCGACTTTTATTTTATCCAATTAAGGGAAGGTAAAAGTACGAGAAAAAGACCTTCGTTAGATTACGAGTTCGAGAATGGTTATGAAAAGGAAGGTGTTAGCACCCTTTCCATCCGTAGTTATCTCACGGGCTCTTAGTTACTCTAGATCACCTTTTAAAAATTGCTTTACATGTGTTTGACAAAATGTTTTGAAAGGCATTTGGCTTTGACTTTGTAATGACTCATGTAGGGTGTATACAAAGTGTTTGGAAATGTTCGTTTTGAAAAAGTTTGAACTTTGAAAAGAGTATGTGGTGTGAAAAGCATTTGGTTTAGAGCAAGCAACTAAAAGACTTATTTACCCACTCGAATTGGTCGTTTTCATACTTTTCGTTCCTTTAGAATAGCACTAGCCGTACCATTAGTTAGTAGGTAGCTCCATTCGTTGGATGTAAGGGACATTCGAAGGGACATCGGATGGTCATAGAAGGCAACTTGTAGGAAGTATCCTAGCACATTGAAGGGACTATCATCATTTTCGTGAGGCGACAATCGAGGTCAAGATCATGTATTCGGGCGACATCGTGGGTCTTATGATCTTTGTATCGAAGGACTATGATGATTTGTTTTGAAGGCATCGATGCTAGGATACCTCTACATTCGAGGGACATGACCATTTGAATTCGTAAGGCAACGAGAGAGAATTACCCTAAGGGGTGCGTATGTGAAAGAAGTGTGTTGGTTTCAGATATTTTATCTTGCAAATTAGTGGGCTATGTTCGTTATTATCTTGCCATACACGCCTAGTTACTAACAATTGATAGAGTGCGGAAATTAAAATGCGGAATGTAAAGATGCGGAAAGGTAAATCCTACGCTATTACAAGGCTTTGAGGCGAGATACATAATTTAAACTTAGGGAAAATAAAACCTAATTTAAACTATTACATCCCATATACAGTTACATTATTGAAAAAATAAAATGATAAAGAAAGAACGTCGAATCGGATCAACTGTAAAGGAATGAGAAATCGGAAAATACGATATAGATCGAACAAGAGAAAAATGTTAGAAAAATGCAAATTTTATATGAGAAAATTATTACATGCTGGAAATAATATAAATATGCTAAAATAAATTTTTGGGATTTTTTGGGTGCAATTTAATAATTTAAAATGAATTAAAAGTGATTTAAATGCAAAATTATGAATAAAAATAAATATGCATGCAAAATTATATTTTTTAATTTTATAAATTAAATAAAGGTTTTCTGAAAATAAATGCAAAAAGAAAATTAATTTTTGATAATGTTTTAATGCAAAAATAAAATTGTGAAAAGAAATTAAATAAGATGCAAAATATTGAAAATAAAAGAAAATAGAAAAATAGTTAAAAAGTGAAATTTGTAAAAGAAAAGAATGGAACCGGTCCCAGGCTGGATCGAACTCATGACATGGGAGTGAAACCTTGAGATTGCTTGCCTCTACCACTACGCCAGCTTGCACTTGTTGTCATGGACCGAAAACGTGCAACCATGAGCTACCGCGTCGTTTATGCGGTGGAGTCAAAGCACAATCAGGCATGGTGGGGTCCGGAGTAGCGCGAAGAGCGAATCAAAGCTTGAAAATGCCACGCACGCCTTGGGTCGGCCGGTCAACGACGGAGCCTAGCTCAATTATCTTCTCAAATGACCGAAATTGAAGACAAGAAAAAATACATGGAATAAGTGGGAAAGGAACCTACCCCCAAATCGAGGGTGCGAACGATGGTGAGGTCCTCTTGCCACGAATCGTCTGGAGAGCCGGTTCACTTTCGAGTTCGGAAACCCTAAGAATGGTATCTCATGTTGGACGTTCAAACTCGATGGCGGTGCCCGATCAAACCCTTAGTGTCTCATGAGCACATTAAAAACGTTAGAATCAATTAAAACAGTGAAGGTAATAAAATACGAATTCAAAATATTTGAATATGTGAACATGTATACATCGATCCGGTGTTTTGATCTATATGATGATGTGTCTTATCATGCCCTCACGAAGACAATGGGATGGTTGAGAGAGGTGAGAGTGTTGCTTTTTGAAATTCGATTTTTTCAAATTCTTGAAAAATTTTGCAAGAACAAGGGTTGGCTTGAGCTAGGGTTTCGTCTTTGTGGCTTGTGATCTTCTTGAGCATTTATAGAGAAGTTTGGATGGCAAAAGGAGTGAAAAAGATTGATCCATCAATGTGCAAATATTTTCCATTAAAATAAATCAAATCTTTGAAAAATTGATTTTCTCATGAATGCAAAGGCTAGCCAATTTGGTATGAATCATGGGCTTTCTTGGACTTCAAGGAAGATAAATCAATCCTTTTGAAAAAATCTTATTTTCATATTTTACATGATTTAATTTTGAATTAAATGTTTTAAAATTCAAATATAAATCATAAAAATAGAAAATTACCATAGCAAGCATTTATGGGTCAAAATCATGTCATGAACAAGTTTGGACCAAAGATTTTAGGCAGTTTGGAAAATTTGCATTTTGACCAAAATGTCCTTTTGTCATCCTTTCAAAATTGTGACTTGTGAATGGTGTATCTTGCTCAATTTTCCACATTTTTAGTGTTCTTGGACTTTTGGAAGCTCTAAGAGTCCTCTAACCAACCTTTTGGTCTCATCTCAATTGGAGTTTCCATGCTCAATATCTTCAAAACAAAAGTTGACTTTTGTTGACTTTGAAAATGACACGTAATGTTTTGAGCTATACCTCTCAAATGAAGCATTTTTGGACATTCTTGTGAGACATGAAGTTGTAGAAATTGAATTTCCTTCAAAACAAGAGGTGGTGGAAATTTTTTGAGAAAGTATGAGAAAGTTATGATCGATCAAAGTTCGGTTGACTTTTCACCTAGAAACCCTAATTTAGAAAGTTTGACTTTTGAGCAAATCTTGAGTTTTCTTGATGAATCATGATCAACCCTTGATCAAATGATGAATGTAACTTCAAAATGAGGATGTTGACCAAAAATTATGAAGTTTGACGTATGTTGATCGATCTGGTGATTTTCACCATCGAGATTGATTGTAAAAGGAAACTTGACTTGTGAAGCTTGAAACTTGACATGGAGAATCTTTGAAACATATGTGGAGCATGAAGACCATTGGAGATATTGGAAGTCCATCTTGACACAGAGATACCAACCCTAGTTTGGGTTGATTGTCTAGGAGAGAGTTTGTCTGATCAACTCTTGAGGGATCTTTGAGTATAGATGTATGAAATCTCTTGAGTAGATGGAGAATTGACGGGGATGGGCTTAAGATGCCATCTGGAAAGATCGATGCTGGGGAGTGAGCCGTACGCTAGGTCAGCAGTCGTTCTGGAAGGAGCATGGAGATGAGCAAGATGCCATCTGGAAGTCGTCGTTAGACTTCGTGTTCATTTTTTTGAATGAAGTTATTGGTTTTGCATTGATTTTTAACCATATATGCAGCATTCTGAAAGTGAAACACTGTTGATAAGTAGTCGGAGATGGGCTTAAGATGCCATCCAAGAGCAACGAATCGTATGCTACACTCTGTAATTCTTGGTGATAATAAGGAATCGAATAACTCTTTGTCTTGATTACTGCAGGGAGGAGGTTGTAGTTGGCAAAATGTGTAGCTTCCTGTTGTGCATCGGTGTTGATCCATTACTGTTATTGGAGGATAACCGGTCTCTCGGATAGTTTTCCGTCGATTGGGGCTTAATCTGGACAGCCGATCGTCGAGGAGGAGACTGACGGGCGTCTTTCGAGATAGTTTTCAGGTCGATTCGGGCTTAATCTGGACCCGATCGTCGGGAGGACAACCAAGGTTGGTCTTTCGGATAGTTTTCCGTCGATTCGGGGCTTAATCACGACCTTTGCGTCAGTAGTATTACATTTTGGAAAACAAGAGGAACTTTGATAGAATATTGGTTAGTTTTATGCAAAGTATGATGCATGATGGTGTATATGAATGATATATGCATGAATTATGACTTTATGAGTAATGTATGAATGATATATGTTGTGGTATTTCAAAACATATCCATCTTGAAGAAGATGGATGTTACTGTTGAAGATTCGACTCTGCTTGGGGAATTGAGTGGGTGAGATCCACGCTTTGGAAGGAGAAGAAAATACCTGGATTCCTCCGATGCACTATCGGCCAAGTCTTGGGCCTAGATATTGATGAGGAAGGTAGAATTGAGAAGCTCGTTGTTGGAGATCTCACATATAGACCTGGCGAGGAGAATGCGGGAGGCGATCCGTTGGGGACCTTGTATGTAGATCTGCGAGGAAATTTGGGAGGCGCTCTCTTGGGGATTACGAGTGTAGATCTGTTGGAGAGCATTTGATAGTTAGGAAACACGGTTAGAAGGTCAGAATCCGTTGTAATCGGTGAGAGATGAAGATGTAGTTTCCTCGGTGCACTTGTCGACCAAGTCTCGAGTCTGGATACGCTTATTGGGGAAGAAGGGATGAGAGATGTCCATTGAGGATAAATATCTCGATGGGGATGAAATGTTACTTCTTGGGGATGTAATCGGCTTAGTTGGTCGGATCACGGCTGGGGACCAACATATACTCGAGTTGGGGAGGTTTGTGGTGAGTGACACCTTTGTGGGATCATGCTCGTGGGGAATGCTTTGGTGACTTTCGTCGTCAGTCGATTCACAGGTGCAGTAAGTACTTTTGTATGTTCACTTTTCGTATGTTTGTGATTAGATTCTTATTGTCAAATGCGTATAGTCATTCAAAACAAGCGTTGGACTTATTGCAAACAACAACAGTAGAAATTGTAAAGAAAGAAACTGCGTTTATTTGAAAGGTGGTATGTGAAGTTGTTTATACACAAGAAAAGTAAAAAGCCATGTGGGAACAATCTCGTTGAGTTCCAACTATGCTAGTACTCATATATTTCGACTATCTCATCTCTCTTCATTGTTAGTAGAAAGTGAGTAGGTGATCTTTGCCATTTGAACCTTGAATCTTGATAGTAGTGGCAGGCGGTGATCTGGAAGAGACATAGTCGTGCGCTTAAATCTAACTTTTGCCTAGAAGCCCTTTGGGTTTTGATCTAGGGATACCTCTTTCTTGCCCAAGCCGCCTTTTCGAGTTTTCGACTTGCCGGGTGTACATGTTTGTATATATCCTTAACTTTGCCCGAACCTTTTGGTTCTTGGGATCTATTATTTTGCCTAGGTTAGTCGACCTAGCGGGTCTCTTGTCGTATATTTTTGACTATGTCTGCGTTCACGAGGTATGGAAATCTTCACCATCCATGGTGCTAAGTATCATAGCTCATAGGAAAACAACATTTGACTACAAATGGTCCCTCATAGGTGGGAGTCCATTTGCCCTGGATCCCTGTGGCGGAATGATCGCTTGACTACTAGATCACCGCTTGGTAGGGCAGGTGTGACCCTCTTGTTAAGTGCTCACGATCATTCGCTTCGGCAATGTAGTTGATCGGCCCAAGAAACCTCGACTTCTTTCGATGCGGGGGCGGCATCTCTTGAATAGCTTTAACCTTGGCGGGTCAACTTGATACCCTTTACCGACAACAAACCCTAAGAGTTTACGGATCGACTCAAAAGTGCACTTGTTAGGATTGAGTCAACTGTACTTCTTTAACTTTTATCAAAGCAGTTTCTACAAATGATCAAGATGTTCTTCGATGCGTGATCGAGCTATCATGTCGTCGACGTAGACCTCTATCTCGTGATGGATCATGTCATGAAATAATGTCACCATAGCACGCCGATAAGTGGCGCCCGCGTTCTTCAGTCGAGCGGCATAACCTTATAGCGGTGCCCCATGCGTAGCAGTAGTCTTCTCCATGTCTTGAGGAGCCATTTTGATCCGATTATGGAGAAATCATCCATGAAGGAGAAAACCTTATCTTGGCGGTGTTGTCAACGAACATCAATATGAGGAAGTGGAAAATCATCTTTCGGACTTGCTTTGTTCGATCTACGTAATCCACACATTCGTACCTTGCCATCCTTCTTAGATACGGGTACCACATTTGCAACTTTGAGGGATAAGAGGTGATGCCTAAGAAACCAGGTTGAACTTCATGACTTGACTTTGATTTTCTCGACACATCTCGGGGCGCGTCGAACTTTCTGTTTCACCGGGAGAAAACCTTCTTTGTTGGCAATCGGTGCACTACAATATCAATGTCCAACCACAGCATGTCTTCGTATGACCAAGCAAAACCTCAATGTAGTCCGTAGCATCAGAACCAACCTTTCTTTAACACTTGTTCTCAAGATCCGCCCTATCTTGATCTCTTTCATCTTCGTCAAGACCCAAATCCACAACCTCAACTTGCTCTTCATGTGGCTGTATAACTCGATCTTCTTCTGTGCTTGATCAGGCAAGTTCTCCTGACAATTCAATCTTCCTCACCTTCGTCTTCGGCTTGGTAGATCGGATTATCGAAGTCATATTTAGCAATAGCATAGTATTATTAGATTCGAGTGATTGCGGTGTATCATGTGGGTGTGTGTAAGAACATAGCTTTTGAAGGGGTCATAAAGTAAAAGAAAGAAAACAAACAATTGAATGCAAAGGTCCAACGATTTATTGAATGAAAATACGCAAGCGATGATAATAACCCTCATGAACGAACCATGATGCCCCGGGCAAGGCACTAGGCTTTCAAAGTTTATTGTTCAAAACATAAAGAAATACGAAAATAAAACAAAACAAGAGCAATTACTCTGCCTAAAGGAGATTGGTATGACGTCTTGATCTTCCAATTCGAGCCCATGATCCGAGTTGGGAAGATCCACTTGCGATGTCGAAGTCGTTGTCGTCGCCTTCTATAACATGGATTCCACTCGGCTGATCACGGAAAGGAAGTTGGCGGCACGTTACGCAGCGTATCATCTTCGACCCTTGATGGTGAAGCCTAAACCGGTCTTAAATTTGAAAGGAATCGAGGGGTGACCCCAAATAGTACTACCTTCTTCAACGGCTTGAGCATCTTTCAATGAGGCCATCTGGGCGGGCTTTAGCAACCGGAGGCGGCAGGGAGGTCAACAGGCATGACTGGGTATTGTTTCAAAAGCTTGAGGGGGAGTCAAAAATTCACCTTCCATCTCGAGGTATCGGAATGAGCGTAGATAGTGACCATATACTCTTCTACCACCTGTTTAACAACCTTCCTTTCACCGGTACTTTAACCACGATGTAAGGTAGAATGCTTGACCGCCCCATGTATCCAAGGGCGTCCAAGTAGGCAAGTGGTATTTGGACGGATGTCCATGACAAAGAAAGTAGAGTCAAAAAGTGGGAACCGACTTTATGATAAGCTGCTCCAATCTTGTGCTTAGAACCATCAAAAAGCTCTCACGATTATATCTTGGGTCTCGGAACCAACCCTTGATATCAAGTCGATCAAAATCTTCGGAAGGATATTCGAGGAAGCCGAACCGAGTATCCACTAAAACATGAGACAATGTAGTGCTTTTGCATTCAATGAGAGATGTGCAAAGCTTTGTTGTGTTTCTTTCGGAAGGAGTCAAATCGACGTCAGAGAAGCCTAAGCCGTTGTGGGTGTGTCACGGTGGTGACTTTGTTGGATTTTGTGTATCCAAATGTGCGGATAGCAAGATTCGCCACCGACTTTTATTTTTATCAATTAAGGAAGGTAAAAGTAAGAAAAAGACCTTCGTTAGATTAGAGTTCGGGAGAATGGTTATGAAAAGGGAAGGTATTAGCACCTTTCCATCCAGTAATTCTCGGGCTCTTAGTTACTCTAGATCACTTTTAAAATTGCTTTTCGTGTGTTTGACAAAAATGTTTGAAAAGGCATTTCGCTTTGACTTTGTAATGACTCATGTAGGAGTGTATACAAAGTGTTCGGAAATGTTTTGTTTTGAAAAGAGTTTGAACTTTGAAAAAAGTGTGAATGTGAAAAGTATTTGGTTTAGAGCAAGCAACTAAAAGACTTTATTACCCACGAAATTGATCGTTTCGTGCTTTTACGTTCCTTTAGAATAGCGCTAGCCATACCATTAGTTAGTAGGTAGCTCCATTCGTTGGATGTAAGCGGGACATTCGAAGGGACATCGGATGGTCATATGAAAGGCAACTTAGGAAGTATCCTAGCATTATCGAAGGACTATCATCATTTTCGTGGCGACAATGAGGGTCAAGATCATGTATTTGGGCGACATCGTGGGTCTTATGATCTTTGCCGGAGGGACTATGATGATTTGTTTGGAAACAACGGTGCTGAATACCTCTGGATTCGGGGACATGACCATTTTGAATTCAGTAAAGGCAACGAGAGAATTACCTAAGGTGCGTGTGTGAAAGAGATGTGTTGATTTCAGATATTTTATCTTGAGATTAGTGGGCTATGTTCATTATTATCTTGCCATACGCCTAATTACTAGCAATTTATAGGGTGGAAAGTAAAATGCGGAATGTAAAGGCGGAAATGTAAATGTCCTACGCTATTACAAGGCTTTGGGCCGAGATACATAATTTAGAATCACGGAAAATAAAAGTCCTAATTAAAACTATTACATCCCATATACGATTACATTATTGAAAAATAATATGATAAAATGATAAAGAGAAAATAAAGAATCGGATCAACACAGCCAAAAAAGAAGAAATCGGAAAATGCAATATGAATCGAATAAGAGAAAAATGTTAGAAAAATGAAAATTTTAATATGGGAAAATTAATACATGCTGGAAATAAGATAAATAAGCTAAAATAATTTTTAGGATTTTTAAATGCAATTTAGTAATTTAAATGAATTTATAATTTAAATGCTAAAATTATAAATAAAATAAATATAAATACAAAAAGGTATTTTTAATTTTAGAAATTAAATAAGTATTTTATGAAAATAATGTGAAAAGAATAAATATTTTTGATGATTTTTTAATGCGAGAATAAAATTGTGAAAGGAAATTAAAATAATGCAAAATATTAGAAATTAGAAAATAAAAATATTGGAAAAATATGCAAAAGTTGAGAAAAAAGAAATGGCGGGTCTTAGGGATCGAACAAGAGACACTTTGGAGCATCCGAAGCAAGTCACGCCTTACCACTACGCCATGTGTGCTTCCTGTTTGAGATCCAGGGTAGTGGGTTAAACATAGCTGAAATCGTCTCCCACGCCTCCTCCTTGGCATGTGATCGTCTTCTCCGATTCAAATATTTGAAAATCCAGGATATATTTACTTTCGGCCAACTAAGTCCTAACAAACATCAAAAAACATGCATACATAATATAAATTATATCTAAGACCATGGATCGTTCCTCGAGGTCATTCGAATTCATAGCATAGGTCTTATTGTCCATTTTGTACATTTCGTGAAACCCTAAATCGGTCAGAAACCTAACAATGGTATCCCACTCCCGGCCATGGATTCGATTAAAGCATCCAGTTTGCAAACTTGACACTTCAATCACAAAAACAACAACAAATCACGTTAATAATGCATGAATATGAGAAATCGATTTCAAGATTTTCAAGAACAAACCAAACTTGGATTTCCGCGATTAAGATGGTTTTGGATGAAGTAAGTATCGCGGATCGGCTCGGAGATGCCAAGAATGTGTTTGACACCTTGAAATTGATTGAAACAATTTGAACAAGGATTGCTAGTAACTTATGCACCATGGTTTTGGTTTGAGAATAGGGTTTCAAGGCAATCTTTTGTCCTCTTATTGATTGGTATGCATCGGTATATATCTTTGGATGGATTTGGCATTGTTTTGGGAAAGATTTGATCGCATTCAATGATAGTCAAATTTGATTTTTCATGAAAATCAAATTTTTCAAAATTTGCTCAATTCAATCAATCACACCTTTTTGGTCCAATTTAAAAATTCTTTGGCTTTTAATGGTTGCTTGGGTCTTAAAGAAGAGAATAAATCTTTCAATTAATTTGATTTTATAATTTATTTTAAACTTAATTTGCATTTAAATGAATAAATTACAATTAAATAGAAAAATAAATCAAAATTCGTGGCATTGGGCTTGGATGATTCTAATTGCATGAGGAATAAGTTAGGATGAAGAAAAAAGTAGGCCCATTTGCAAGATTTGATTTTTTTGAAGTATCTCTCTTTATTGCATTCTTTCAAAATTTCCCGACTTGTGGATAGTGTAACTTGCTCAATTTTCCACATTTTGAGTGTTCTTGGACTTTTGGAAGCTCTAAGGAGTCCTCTAAACAATGTCTTTCGGTTTCATCTCAATTGGAATTACCATGCTCAATATATCTTCAAATCAAAAAGTTGACTTTTGTTGACTTTGAAAATGACACTGTAATGTTTTGAGCTATACCTCTCGAAATGAAGCATTTTTGGACATGTATGAGACATGAAGTTGTAGAGAATTAGATTTCCTTCAAAACAAATTGGTGGAAAAATTTACGAAAGTATGAAAGTTATGATCGGTCAAAGTTTAGTTGACTTTTCACCTAGAGCCCTAATTTAGAAAGTTTGACTTTTTGAGCGTCTTGAGTTTTTCTTAATGAATCATAGTCAACCCTTGATCAAATGATGAATGTAACTAAAATGAGGATGTTGACCAAAAATTATGGGGAAGTTTGGTATGTTGACCACGGTTGACTTTTGTCATCTGTTGATTTTCGACCATCGAAGGCGATTAATACGAAACTTGACGTGAGCTTGAAACTGACATGGAGAATCTTTGAAGCATGAGGGTATATAGAGGCCATTGGGAGATGTTGGAAGTTCATCTTGACTTGAGGATACAAACC